>JAMQGT020003346.1:0-114708 GCA_024447675.2 Pterophyllum scalare
GCAACTCAGTGCACCACTGTGCACAACTGCATTCTTGCACAATATTGCAATTTGCACTTACTCCGTTCCCACACTTTAGCTTGCTGCTAGAATCTATGCTGCTAAATATATATCAATGTAGATTGTCCATTGTCCTGTCTTCTTCCTTTATTACTTTATAGAATAGGAACTTTTCTGTATTTATTATAGGGTGCATTTGTTTTTTTTGGAATTTATTGTACTGTGTATCTGCACTGTGTACTGTATCTATCTTGCACCCCTGGTCCTCAGAGGAACATTGTCTCATTCCAATATGTACGTGTACATATCTGAAATGACAATAAAACCTCTCAACCTAACTTAACTCAACTCAACATACTTTTTGAGACAGTTTAAAGTTAGTTTGTAGTACTGTGGAGACATTTATAGTAATGCACTCTAATGGACTTAAATCAAAATTAGAAAATATAATCATATAATCTAATGATGCTGATTAAATTTACTTACTGAAATCCACCTTTAGTTAGTGTCTAGGGTGGGAAATCAGCCATATTAGCGATGCAGCACCTGCTTATAGCTCTGTCGATTTCTTCTTCCATTTGACTGGTCCCTTTAGGGTAATCAGATGATCATCTGCCACCATTTCACCCTATCCCTGGCATCCTCTTCTGTCACACCAACCCTGTGGATGTCCTTCACTAGCCGTGAGCTTCCTTTGACATATTTCTCTTTTCACTCTTCCTGGCAGCTTCCTCTTCAACATCCTTTGTCCAACTTATTCAATATATTTTCTCTGCACATGTCCAAACTATCCCAACCTCGCCTCTCTAATTTTTTCTACATGCCTATATCTTGTGGAATTCAGCTCTGTAAATCTACAAAAAGTAGTGGCACAGGCCAGCTGATCACCAAATCTACTGGAGTTCACAGTATAAATTATTGTAACTTATTTCTAAGGGATTATTTTCCTCTTGCTGCACCATTACAACCAATCTTAAGGTTATCCCACCTGCCAAACCCCACTTTAACGCCTAATAATGTTATTATATTATAATATTATTATAACATTAGGTTCAGTTGGCTTGGCAAAGGGAAAAAAAGCTGGTAGAAACATCCTCCAGAGTGCTACTGTTTACTTTTCTACTATGAGTACATTTCAGAGCCAGTACTTTTTCATTTTCACTTGAGTAAAGAAGTTGAATCAGTACCTCAACTTTTACCAGAATATCTGTACTTCTGCTTAAGTGACACATATGTGCACTTTTGCCACCTCTGGTGATTACCCTCACCAGCTCAAATATGTAATCAAAACAAAAGGTCACCACTAAAGATCTAAAATATGAAAAATGTTTTTATGTTTTTGTTACTACATAAAATTGTATATGGTATTTTCCAGTTGTGATCTTTGTAGTATTGTTCTTGTCATGATGGCCAAGTGGCTTGGATCCAAGGAGCAGAAACAGTAATTCTTACAAATAATGTTTATTTTGTACAAACACGAAAAGGAAAGAGGGAAAAACCAAAGCAAGGAGCGAGTCTGGCAAACAGAGAGAATCTGTAGGGAGATAGAGACAAAACAACATTAACCAGGGTCAAAGAAAATAGAGAGAAAGTGCGGTTGAATGATTGATGGGTCTTACAGGTGAATTTGGGGATGCGAGGCCTCAGGGAGGGTTTGTCCGGGGCTAAAGCTGGCGGAGTGTTTCCAAAGTCCGGCGGTGGAGCGTGAGGAGGCAGGTGTTATTCATGAGAGAGGCTAGTAGAGGCTGGAGAGGCAGTGGCTGAGAAACGGTGGCTCCTTGGTGTTGCAGCGAGGGTCCATGATTCCAGTGAATGGTGCACGGCGAGGAGAAATGAGCTGAATAAACAGAAGGGGATATTGTTGCTGGCAGGCAGGCAAGGATTTATGCACGGAATAAAGAAAACGACCTGTGTTACCACCATGGAGGGTGTTCAGTTTGGTGGCAAACCCCTGTCTCTACCACTCCTAAATACGCCAAGCCCAGTTTAGTTTAACCAGCCTCAGGTGTGCTGCCTGGCCCGCAGCGACAGGCTACACTCGAGGGTGGAGACGCGAGTGGCCTGCTCACTGAACCACCCGAAACAAAGCAGAAAAGACACACACACACACAGCCCACACTGACCCATGACAGCATGTAAGAAAAAAAGAAAACATTAAAAACTTGAACGAACAGGTGGGTCTAAATTTTTAAATGGTACTGCATAGTGACCCATTTGCCTTTTGCAAGTGCATATCACAATCATTTTTAATAATAAAATTGCACCAGGAATCTCTTCAAATGCTCAACATTACAAGCAGTTTTTTCCACTTTTAGAAATGGATAAGAATCTGGACAGTGGTAGCTTATTCAATTTCCTGTTTAGTCATTGCTATTGTTTTTATAAGTCAATTTAGAGTGAGTGATAAGATGACAGGGTAATCTAGCACAGTGTCTGTGCATGTGTGTGTGTGTGTATTGAACTGAATTGAATAAACTTTATTGTTCCACATGGGGAATTTGTCTTGGATAATAAAAACAAGAGAGGAAAAAGATAATAAGTAATAATAAAAAATCCATCTCTAGCAACAATCAAATGCATGTCAATATGGCTCCAGACCTTTTAAACTATATCTATTACAAAAAGAAAATATAGTAATTATTGCTCCACTGGAAGAAGAAGGGCAGAATGGATGGATGTCTTATACACACATAAAGGCACACAGTAAGTTCAGTGCATAGAGAGAAACAGAACTGATTTTGAACCCAGCAGGAAAATGGTCCACATCAAACATGCACCATGTACCAAACATAAAGTATGAACAATAAATTACATCTTGATACCAGAATATACATTTTGTGTATCTTTCGTGCTCTTGTGTTTTAAACCACACATTGGGTTTTGAAATAGATTGAATTTATGTGTTTTTCAATCCACCAGATGTACAAAATCCAGCTTTTGTTGTGATTCTGTAGTTTGCTACAAGGAACAAATATAATGCAAATTTATGAAACTCTGTTTTTCAAGATCTGAGACAAAAATAGATGTATGCTTCGTATTAAAAACATGCGTAGACATTGTTTTGATTTATTCATAAAGCTACCCCTACATGGGGTGCACACTGTTTGATTTTCAAATCTCAGCTACTAAGGAAACAATTTAATAACATCATTCATATGAAATTTTCTATTTTTATTGTCCCACAGTAGTATGGCATTTTGCTATAAAGACTACAGGGTTCCATTGACTGATTTGAGTGCCTCCAACAAAACTTTCTCCAATGTAAATGCAAAGTTAAAAAAAACAAAACAACAACAAACAAATACCACTTTATTTTTTGACCGTCTGACTTTCACAAGAACAAACACTTTTATTTATCCTTCATCAGATCCATCTCCACATCACACCTATCTCTCCCTATACTCAGCCTTCCTTGACCTGATTTGTTTTGGTCCATCATCATTTCCCCACTCCTCTTGTTCTTTCTCCCATACCCATTTCTTTTTTGTTTTTTTTCCTCCTTCTTGTAAAGAGGGCTTGCAAGCAGACATCACTGACAATGAGAGCAAATTTTCTGTCAGGAAGGCTTGTCTCATGTGTGTTTATCTGCGCGCATGCATGTGTGTGTCCGTCATTTTGAGTGTTTGTTTCTGTCAAGAGTAATGCAAGGTGAGAGAAAATATTAGCATATTTGCTATCTAGTTTTATACAATTGCTGGTTGTTCAACAATCTTTGGAACAGAGAATGACAGGGAAGCAGCAACAGTGAGAGAGGACTGAGTGGAAAAGGGATTACTCACTCTGGGTTTGATGCTGAGGTCAAGTTTATTTACAAGGAATATCACTGAAGATAAAGACACCTGAAATCCAAGCTAGATTAAAGTCCTGTGCAAACAGACTATGCATAAAAGATGATTACTTCAAGACACCCACACACTTACACATACATAATTTTAATCATCCAGATTTCAAGGTCTTCATACGCTATTCCATTGTTACCACTGCCTGCACAACCAGCCATCAAATGAATTAATTTCTACCTTGAGATTTTGTACAAAATAATCACTGCCTTTATTTTATTAGTAGTAGTTTTTCTTATTATTAGATTAATGCAGTGAATAATGGAAGAAAATCTTGAATGAATAAATTGTAATTTTCCAAGGACCACAGTTGTGCCATATTAAGCATATAAATATACTCACTGGCCAGTTTGTTAGGTACGCCTGTTCCATCCATCCATTCATCCATTTTCAGGCAATATACACCTGTTCAGCTGCTAGTTATTGCAAATATCAACCAATCACATGACAGGAAATCAGTGCATTTTACATGGTCTCAATGACCTGCTGAAGTTCAAACTAAGCATTAGAAATAGGATGTTGCATGGTTGTTGTTGCCAGACTTTTGGGATTTTCTCGTACAACCATCTATAGTTTTTTTTTTTTTTTTACAGAAAATGTTCTTGAAAAAGAAAAAAGTATCCAATGAACCGTAGTTCTTTGGGTGAAAATGCTTGGTTGATGTTAGAGGCCAGTAAATCATTGGCAGACTGCTTCAAGCTGGTAGGAAGGCAACAGTAACTCAAATAACCACGTTACACCCAAGGTATGCAGAAGAGCATCTCCGAATGCACAACATATCAAACCTTGAAGCAGATGAGCTATAGCAGAAAAAGACCACACCGGTCAGAACAAGAACTGAACAGAAAACTGAAGCTACAGTCCACACAAGCTCAACAAAATCAAATCAGATAATCAGTAAACTGTAAAAAAAAAAAATCCTTGTCTGATGAGTCTTGATCTCTGCTGTGACATTCTGACATTCTGATGGTAGGGTCAGAGATTTGGCATGAATAACATGAAGGCATGAAGCCATCCAGCCTTGCCTTCAGCATTTCAGGCTGGTGATGGTGGTATAAATACTGTTTGTGTGTGTGGGGTGGGGGTGGGGGGTGTTCTTGGAAGCATCATTTAAGCAGAGCCCTTACTCTTTTATTACTTTGTTTTTTACTACTTTGTTTTAAGTTGTTTGAAATTCTTGAAATCACTTAATTTTTAGTTTTGTCTTTTCATCAAGCATTTTATAACAAACATTTTCTTTTTAACTTGGACTAATTTTTTTTGTTTTTGTTTTTTTGTAATTTCTACCTGTGGTTTCTTTTGTTGTCTTCTTGTATAATTCTTGTTGAATTGGAAACGAAGGGAATAATTTATTTTTTATTCAGGTATGTATTTATTGCCATGTTTGCCTGCAGCATTTATTAGATGGCCACCTTACAGACAGCCAGGAAGTGTGGGGAAACAGCAGGGGAATGACATGCAGCAATTAAATGCAATGGACACTCTAGACAACTGTGGAGTGGGTGCTTTTTAGCTCCTGCTCACGCCGTAGGGGAAACAGTCTGGTCTGCTAGCAAAAAACTACAAAATGACTAAAAGCTTCCATATGGTGGGATGCACTACCTACAAACTGAGGAACTGTGTTTTTATGTATTTCCAAACCAAAATTTTCAAGAGAAAAAAAAATGTGCATCAGGGGTTTTGACAATATGTCATATGCACATATATCCAGTTATACTCTATGAGAAAAGTTTTCCCTCAGCTCTGCACTATTCATGAATTGTGCATGTAATTAGTGCAGCTTCATCTAGGAACCTTGATGTGGCAATAACCACAGATAGAATAGGAATTAATTTTACAAAGCACTAGCACTGTGAAAATATTGTAGTTCATGGCTTGCTTCTGACAATTCTATCTTTAGTTTGTGATTTGTAGCAAAATTGAGCAAGAAAAGTTGTACTACCCAAGAATGTCATTCGATAATCTTTTATAATTTAAAAGATGGAAATGTTCTGCAATCAAATGTTTAGAAGACTCTCAGTATTAATGGGTTAAATGAGGTAATTCAACAGGTAATATACTGAAACAACTAATAACTCACCCCCAATAAGCAGTCGTTGGAAAAATTTCTTGCACATGTGCCCTTCTTTGCCAATATTTTATATCCACCAGTTTTACCCTTTCTCCATTTTCTTAAAGCAGAGTAATGCTTTGCTTTCCTACATTTTCTTTTCCTCACAGCCTTATTCCCTCTCCCTGATGAACATTTATAAAGAAAGCTGAAATCATTTTTCACCTTTATGTGGCTGGAGCCATAGGAAGCCATTTGTTCTGGAAATAAACATGGATTTCAAATCCTTGGACAAGACAAACACACTCTGGGTGACACAAAGAGACAGAGAAAGAGGCATTATCATTCACCAGTTGCCCTGTATATTCTTAGGTGCTTTAGTGCTGCTGTCTGGGATGGAGGAATGTAAACATTACAACCACAGACTGGCTTTATGTTCCTTATTACACTGACTAATTGAATGTTTGTCTATATCTAATGAGGTTGGTTGCCCCTGGAGTATTTTGTGTGTGTATGGGGAGTGTATGTGTGTAGTTGATGTACAGTGGTTACCTTGATCTCAGATCCAGCAGTGCTCTGCAATTTTCATCACTGTTTCAGTCAGAAAATCCTACTGTGTGTGTTTCTTTAAACATACAGTATGCACTGCACTACTGTATACAGTTTTCAATCTGTCAATCATCTTTCAGTTATCACGAAGGCCAGGCGCCAGGAGAGAGGGAATGAAGAGGATGTGCAAGCAGAATTAAAGGCATGCCACAGTGGCAAAGTGCATCCAATGAAAGTCAAATTCTTACTGCAAGCGTCTTACACCTTTCTCTATCACCTCTGTTTCTCACATCTACAGTCAAATTCAGATGTCATTATTTACATATTTTTGGCAGCTATGACAGGTGTTTAGATTATGCAAAGCCATTCTAATTATTATTAATTATATAATAATAACAGTTTTCTCATTTGTCTTAATGAATGTAGTCATCAAAGGCAGTTTTGCTTTGAAGGATTTTTGACTCTTAACTGTTTGAACAATTTTGCTGGGCAAGATTCATAAGCGCATAAGTTATATTGTGCAGCCATCTTTGTGTACTATCAGAATTTTGTTTTCAAAGCTGTGCCAATCAATAGGTTCATACTGACAAAAAAAACAAAACAAAAAGAAAGCGTAATGTGACAGACATCGCCTCTAGTGACAAACCCACATGGAGGAGTCACTTACCTTTGCAGTTTCACTTGTCTTTGCACGTTTTTGTGTCTTTTGGCTTATTATTTTGGGTTCAAGACAACTTTGTTTTATGGCTCTCATTTACCCAATGTTTATTCACAGTAGGCTATGGGACTACAACTCCCAATAAATGTTAAACATTTTTTGTAGGAAGTGATTGCTGAGATTTTTTCCATCTTAGCTTTAAGGTGACATATTACATTGCATAAAAGTTCAGATCAACATTATTAAATAAATAAAGCCCTGTTATTCATCCGAATATTGCCTTTGAAAGATAAATGGCACTACAGTGAAAATACAATACTTGCACAACATCCCTTATAGATTACTATGTAACTTCAGAATATTCAGAATATAACTTTGAAATAATAATAATAATAATAATAATAATAAAACTTTGAGGGTTTTTTGTGATCAGCTGAGCCTACAAACTCTCCACTCCCATTCAGACTGGACTCCCTAAATTGTCCTTCATGTCTACCAGTACTTAAGGCAGCATACCCTAAAGTCAAAAGTGCTGAAGTCCACTTAAAAACTAGAACATCCCATGGGGCCCACCAATCTTAAATCTTCATTCAAATCAAAATACAAGAGAAAGTAAATTATTTCCTTCAAATTTTTATTCAAAAAACATAAACACAGGCTGGTGGCTATAAATTGCTAATGCTACCCAGTCATATATAAAGTGCTAATGTGTGACCCACTTGCCACTGGGATGCAAACTTCATTACAAGAGCAGTAAATTTAGGTCAGAGTGATGAGTAATCTCACAAACTAACCGACCCTAGTTACTAGTTTTAATTCACTTATGTAACTTTACATAACTGTGGGTAATTTCCAAACTGAATTTCTGCCCTAAACTATCCAATCCTTTGCATTATTTTTTGGCAGCATCGGTCATGTATTCAATTCAATTCAATTTTATTTATATAGCGCCAAATCACAACAAACAGTCAGCTCAAGGCACTTTGTATTGTGGATAAAGACCCTACAATAACACAGAGAAAATCCAACAGTCAAAACGACCCCCTATGAGCAAGCACTTAGCGACGGTGGGAAGGAAAAACTCCCTTTTAACAGGAAGAAACCTCCAGCAGAAGTAACCTATAGGATTGTAGCTGACGTAGCTCAATACCAGTTTGGTCCAGCTGTAGTTTGTTTGTCCCAGTTTCTAATGGGCATAACTTCTTTCTGTATGGTAGAAAGCCTGGGATTCAAGGACTCCTTTGGGCTGCTCTTTCACTTTAAGCCTGCATAATAAAACAAGAGTAAGTTTTGAAAAAAAACAAAACACAAACAAAACATCACGCCCCCACCCCAGTCATTCCCAATATTTCTGGTAACTCAATTTAATGCTTTAATATCCAAATGTATTTAACGCAGATTGAATAGCTGTGAGTGATTCTGGAGTTGGGGTTACTTGTGATGGTTGTGAACTCAGCATTCACACAGTCCAAGTTTAACTCATGTACTAGCACTGTTAATTAAAAAAAATTACAATACAATTTACTTCTACTGAATTTTTGCTGTCACTTCAATAAACAGCTCCGTTCAAGTGTGATTCACATTGAGTAACTCTTCTCAAGGAAAACCTGGGTATGCAATCCAAAGTGGGACTCAGCCATCTGATCCAATTGACTGATATTCAGACTTGGCACCATGTTAAGTTGTTAAAATTTAAACATAACTCTTGAGCTCTTGGACTCAATGTAGATGAATTGTGAGTTTGACTCATTCGCTTGCCCGCTCTGAAGTACTTTATATTTATGTGCACAATCAAACAATCACACACAGTCACATCCTTGCTTCCCTTCCAATGATATTGATTATCTTGTCTAGCCAACAAGGCGCTTACTCTTGAAAGAAAATGGCGTAAAACTATTGATTAGCTGTAAGGGCATGACATCAGTGAGTGAAGTGCTGCTGTCTTCTTTAATAGTCATAATTCTTTTGCATTTCCTTATTTATTTCTTGCATGAATTTGCATAAAGGCACATAAGACATTGAGTATTTGTCTATGCTGTGAGCTTGTGTGTGTCTGCATCTTTGGCTAAAGGCTATCTCAGGTCCCGGGTTATCTGAGGACACAGTTCCTTCTTAATAAGCAGGAAGTCAAGGAAAGTGGTGATGTCAGCAAAATGCAAAGGAGATATAGTACACAGTCTTGTCTGGGCTGTATTTGCAGCAACAAAATCTATCTACCCCATTTCTATGGTCCTGAGCTATAATCATGTCACTAATGTAAAAAGCCACACATGTTGCAGAGCTATCTATTTAGAAACTGGATTTGTTGCATCTAATGTTTCCCCCAGGGGATCTGTGTTTTGTGTTTGTGAATCTATTTGTGAGAGTCAGTAGTTCTCTAAAATCTGGTTTCCAGGGCTGGTTGGTGTACCTAAAGCAGATCTTAATCTGTGTTTATGTCTCTTCTCTCTAAACAAGAAAATGAAACTGCAATAGTGGGGTCAAAGTTATTTCCTACTCCTAATGGCTACTAATAGGTTTTGGTACAGATAATCTGGTCAGACTCTCACACTTGCTATGTATAAGAACCACTATAGGAGATTCTCCAGCCAGTATGTCTTTTCAAGTGTGTATGTATACTATATTGCCAAAAGTATTCATTCACCCATCCAAGTCATTGAATTAGATAGATAGATAGATAGATAGATAGATAGATAGAACGTCTCCAATTTCTGACCTATTATGGTTCCAGACTTACAAATCAGTTTATTGATCCTGCTGGCATCTCTGGCACTGATGCTGCCCCCCCCCCCCCCAGCAGACAACAGCAAAGTAGATGGCACTTGCAATCACAGACTGGTAGATGATCTCCAGCATCTTGCTGCATACATTAAAGGATCTGCGCTTTCTTAGAAAGTAGAGTTTGCTCATCCCCTTCCTATACACAGGATCACTGTTGGTCCTCCAGTCCAGTCTGTCATTTAGGTGAACGCCCAGGTACCTGTAGCTGTCCACCATTTCCACGTCCTCTCCCAAGATGTTAATGGGCTTAGTCGCAGTTTTGTTCCTCCGGAATTCAACCACCATTTCTTTTGTCTTGCTGGACAATTCCACAAAGCTGCTCACTAGCTCCCTGTACTCCGACTCCTGCCCACACTTAATACACACAACCACTGCAGTATCATCAGAGAACTTCTGCAGGTGTTTGTTTGATGGCTAGGTGTTGGGATTGGTCCTGTATGAGGCAACTTTTAAAAATCCTTGATAAATCCAAGCACCTAGACATGCATTCACATTTGTGAAAGAATGGGTTGCTCTTCAGGTATTGAATTCCAGGCAGTGAATTCCAGCATGGCACTGTATCACTACTAAATATATCACAGTCACCTGTTAGTGGTATTATGACAAAGGCGAAGTGATCGGGAATGAAAGCAACTCAGCCACAAAGAGGTAGGCCACATAAAATCACAGAGCGGGGTCAGCAGATGCTGAGGCACATAGCATGCAGAGGTTGCCAACTTTCTGCAGTCAATCACTGCAGACCTTCAAATTTCAGATTAGCTCAAGAAGTGCATAGAGAGCTTCATGGAATGGGCTTCCATAGGCGAGAAGCTGCATCCAAGTCTTACATCACCAAGTGCAATACAAAGCACCGGATGCAGTGGAGTAAAGCTCGTCACCACTAGACTCTAGAGCCATGGAAACACGCTCTCTGGAGTGATGAACCATGCTTCTTCATCTGGCAATCCAGTGAACAAGTCTAGGTATGGTGGCTCCCAGGAAAATGGTACTTGTCTGACAACATTGTGCAAAGTGTAAAGTTTGGTGGAGGGGTGAGTTTGTTTTTTAGAAGTTGAGCTTGGCCCCTTAGTTCCAGTGAAAGTAACACTTAATGCTTTAGCATACCAAGACATTTTGGACAATTTCATGGTTCCAACTTTTTGGGAACAGTTTGGGGTTGGCTCCTTCCTGTTCCAACATGACTGCACACCAGTGCACAAAGCAAGGTCCACAAAGACATGGATGAGTGGTTTTGGTGTGGAACAACTTGACTGGCCTGCACAGAGTCCTGACCTCAACCCTACAGCACACCTTTGGGATGAATTAGTGTACAGACTGCGAGCCACAGATGCGCTTCTGGAAGGATGGTTAAGAAATTCACATAAACATGTGGAAACTCTTCTCAAAAGAAGCAGTTACGGCTGCAAAGGTTGGGCCAACATCATATTAAACCCTGTGAATTAAGAATAGCGTGTCACTCAAGTTCATACGCATGTGAAGGTCAAGCAAATACTTTTGACAATATATTTGTCATGTACCGGTGTGTTGGGCAGGCAGATGAGAACCCCAATGCAGGACACTGACTCGATTTAAACTCAAAAGAACTCAGCTTTATTTGCTGGCAATCAACAAGGAGGGCTGAACTGGACGAAACTAAGGAACAGAAACACATGGCGACTGACTATGAAGACTACGAGGATGCGACAACAAGCAGGGAAAACACAGGACGAGGGAAGCAGACACATCTGGGAAACACAGGTGAACAGCATGACACTAACGCCACAAGGAGACACAGGTGAAAACTAGATGCAACTGAAAACGCTGGGTCAAAGGACACAGGATCATGACAACATTTGTAGCCTGTACAGGAAAATAAAGTGTTAACTGGACAGTTAACAGGATTTTTTGGGCCAATCACTAGGTTTGTAGGAGGAATAAAAGCAAGGTGTGACATGCAATAGAATGACTAGAGTCACAGATAGCAAATACATGGAATTGTCTTAAAACAGTTGCAACAATAACAATGTAATATTAATTGTGCACAATAACAGATGAGAACAAACAAAACAGAAATCTAGTGTCTTTTATCCTTTGAGCTCAGACTGTGTTTTAGTTCTGCCGGCTTTAGTCAGTTAAGTTAGTCAGTTAAGTCAAGTGAAATCCAAATTGCTCTGTGTTTAGTTGACAGTATGGCAACTATCCTACTGCACAGATGAGAGTTTCTAGTGGTGGGAGAGCACCCCGCTCTCCGTGGGACCAAGAAGGATTGGTCCGGTTTGTTTCAAGAGTTCTTAATGGTAGTTCGCCATTCCCCTCATCAGGGAGAAATCCAAAGTTCCAATGCTCTCTCAAAAAAACAAAAAACAAAAAACAACTAGCCAGTGTAAGCAACAGGACTACAAGAGTTCATTTTCTAACTTGATATTTGGCCAAGTTACAATAACTTAAGTGCTTGATGAAAAATTCACTGAGATATGAATTTAAAATTTTCAGCAGTGATGAGATAGGGAGTGTTTTAATTTTTGAAAAATTTTGGTGACCTGGACCTTTGACCTTGATAATGAAACCATATGTTCTTGGACCCCTAAGGGACATTTCAACAAAGTTTCATGAATTTTGGTTCAAGATTTTCTGAGATAGCACAAATGTGTGACTAGTTTCACTATCCATTATCTAATCAGCCCTTGTGTCTGTTACTCTGTATTTCTTCAGCTTGTCTGAATCCCTTCATGTCTCTGTGCTGTCCACACAGTATTTGCATCCTTCAGTTACTTGTGTGTGTGTGTAGGTGTGTGTGTATTCATATCACATTTATTTATTACTTTAGATTTTCGTTGCTTGAACTTATCAAGTTATTGTTGAAATCTGCCAGCCTTTGCTGTAATTAAAAAATGAACAATGGCACCCGTCAAAAACTCATGCTGTGTATCTTTTGTAATTATTTCTTTTTCTAAATTTTAAAGTCCAAAATTGTAAGCAAAATTTATTACAAAAAGAACATAATGGAATAGTAACTCCAAAAGAAGCCTTTATCTGAGCAAGTGTTTGGTATCATAAATACATATCCAGCTTCTGTAACACATTAAATATATGGAAATTCAGTGGAAACATTGCCATGGTGTGACTTTTAGTGGACCTTTAGAATTGGTGGTCTACATGATCATATTTTCATTTTTAAAGATGTATCTTACAAACATGATTCAGAATCACAGTAAAGTACTGATAACCTCCCTGAACAATCACAGTGGCAGACATCCAAGAAAGAGTCTCACATATGAAGAGCTGGACAGCTCCAGGCCCTGACATGATTCACACCTACTGGCTAAATTCAATTCAATTCCATTTTATTTATATAGCGCCAAATCACAAGAAACAGTTGCCTCAAGGTGATTTATATTGTAAGGTAAAGGCACTACAATAATTACAGAGAAAACCCAACAGTTAAAACAACCCCCTATGAGCGAGCATTTGATGACAGTGGGAAAGAAAAACTCCCTTTTAACAGGAAGAAACCTCTGGCAGAACCATGCTCAGGGAGGGGTAGTCATGTGAAAGAGAGTCAAAGAATAATAATAACTAATGATTAAATGCAGAGTGGGGTAAAAACAGGTAAATGAAAAGAAACACTCAGTGCATCATAGGAACCCCCAAGCAGCCTAGGCCTATGGCAGCATAACTCAGGGATTCAGGGTCACCTGATCCAGCCCTAACTATAAGCTTGATCATATAGGAAAGTTTTAAGCCTAATCTTAAAGGAATGCCTAAAACTGTACAAGATCAACAGGATCCTATGAGCCTTCATCAAGAAACTCAATGGGAATGTGAAGAACAACACTAAAGGCCAACTTCAAGCCAGTTGCACAAGTCACCATCAAGTGAGTTACCACATAGATGCTCTGTCCCCACTGCTGTTCTGCATAGGCCTGAACCCCCTCATCAACAAGACTGGCTACAGATACCAACTATGAAATGGAGCAAAAATCAACCACCTCCTCTATGTGTATGACATCAAGCTGTATGCCAGGAGTGAATGCGATACCAGAATGAGACATGACATTGGAATGTCATTCGGATTGGAGAAGTGTAGTTGGATGGTAACAAAGAGAGGGAAGGAACATTAAAAGATTTTTCTTTTTAATAATAGACCGCACAACAGCATGTTTAAAAGCAGCTGGTACACAGCCTGATGACAAAGAAGTGTCAGAAGGCACTCCCTCTCCCCAGCCATATTAATCAACTCTTCTGACACTGAGGTGTTCCCAAGCCAAGTGTGAGACGTAATCACTCTAGTGTTTCCTGTGTTTGCACCAGGGCTTCCTTTCAGTAGAACATGCCTGAAGCACCTGGCCCAGGAGACATCCAATGCTATGTTTCCACCATGCTCGTGCCAGTGCTCGTGTCAGTGCTGGTGTCAGTTTCAATTAACCAGTGAAACGCTTAAGAACGGGCCTGCGTTTCCACCGTGCTTTGTGAACTGATCCTTTACGTATGAGTGTGGCCAGTTCTTGCCTGGACATGGAAGCCTAAGGGCACAAACGTGGGAGAACACACTCCCCTTTCTTGTCCTTCACTCTTTCTTGTTTTATGGTCCAAACAAAACTACTGCAGCATCTGTGTGCGGCACAGAGGTAAACACAGACAGAGATTATGGGCAAGATGACAAGTACGCACTTTGCGTCCTTTTATGTGTGATGTGAATTGACACCAAGCAGCAAGTTCTGCCCAACCTAATTCACAGTCGTGAAAATCGCATCGCTTTTCTCATGTAATACACACCATGCAGTGAAATAGCAGTAGAAAACTTTCTGCCGCTTTTGTCACGCATTCTTGGTTCGAGACCAGCGAGCTTGTAGGGCCTGAGTTGAACCCGTTTTTCGGCCGAGCACCGAGTGCATTTGCAGTGGAAAAACTGCTGAACGGTTCAAATACTGGCACTGGCAGTGGCACCCCATTGGTGGAAAAAGGGCCCGAGGGATTCATTCAGATGCCTGAGCCACCTCGACTGGCTTCTTTTGATGTGGATGAGCAGCTCTACTCTGAGCCCCTCCCAAATGACCAAGCTACCTTTCTCTAAGGGAGAACCCAATGATCCCTTAGCGGAAGCTCATTTCCATTACTAGTATCTGCAATCTCATTCTTTTGGTCACTATTATGGCCACTGATGAGGGTAGGAATACAGATTGACCAACACTGACAACTTTGCTTTCATGTTTAACTCTGTCTTCACACAACAGATCAGTACAGTGTCTGTATCACTACCTATGTCACACCAATCAATCTGTAAGTCTCCCACTCCACTCTTCCTTAAGTGATGACAGGACCTTGAGGTGTCAAAGCAACTTAAAGGGCCAAATTGTCTTATGTTTTTTATATTAAATCAAAGGCCGGAAGTACGGGGGTGGGGCCGGAAGCGTAAATGTTTTATAATGTTGTGGAGTGATAATTTTGTACAGCTTATTTATTTAAGAAAACAATCCAGAAAATTATTGAATGAAGGGATATTTTTATTACATTTTTGTATTATACTTTCTAAACACTCTACATGAAAAAAGTTTTAATTTGTTATTAAATGATCATTTTGTACACTTTATTTAAGAAAAAAATCCAGACATCACAATATATGGGGAAAATTGTTTGGTTGCTGTTCTATTGTTTCAGAACAAAATCTTTTATTTTGATGAAATATTTTCTATTTACCTATAAACTTTGCCCAATTTTATTCTGACTTGTAACTAATTAATGATCCAAAGTAAAGAGAAAAAATCACAAAAAACTTAAACTTCATCAAAATTCTTTATATTTATTAAAAAGTATCGGTATCAGTATCGGCAATACTGGCCCTGTATTTACTTGGTATCAATTGATACCAAATTTTGCAGTATCGCACACCACTACCCCATACTCCTGAGGCACCCCCAACAGGATATTGCGAGGGACACAGTTGAATGCCCTGTCCAAGACTATATACAGTACAGTAGAATTAAAAGAACAATATTTTTATTGCACAAACTGACATAAATGGACAGAAGTTACAACCTTATGAATGATTAGTTATGATTGTCTTTTCAGTATATAAATTTAATCAATGTAAAGTTTAATTAGAGATTTCTTAAATGAATTAATTATTGGCATGTTGATATGTTGAGTGTGATGTATGACTTGGTTGTTTTCATTTTTGTCTTTCTTTTTTTTTTTGCGATACACAGACAAAGCTCCAAACAACTATTTGTTTTTAGTTTTTTTTTTTTTTATCAGGCAGCCAGCTAGCTCAGCTAAACATTTAAACAGAAAATGAGTAAACAGTTTGCCTTGGCTTTATATATGTCTACCAGTATGTCTAAAGCTCATTAATTAACCCACTAATATTACTTGTTTCAGTTTATTTGTGTTGCTTTGACCAGTTGCCAAGCAACCACTAGAGATTCCAAGATTCCACAAAATTGCTGGTTGTGTGCAGGGAACCTTGAGGCTCAAACAACTAACCATCTGCAAAGGGGTTAAGTTCACTTGCACTGCTTTGTAATACAAGGTCAGTATTCATAAAGTTTTCCAGTGGTAATAGTTGCTCTTAGTAATGAAATAAGTTTTTAAATCATAATTATCAAATTTAATTTCGAAGAACTTCACCACAGTTAGGACAAAATTTTGGTAAAGATAAGGTTGTCACAAAGAGTCCCTTAAGAGTGTTCTTAAGATGGAACTCTGAGGAATTCTTTATCAATTCCCTTATCAGTTTTCCATGTAGTGTGAAACTGAGTCTAAGACACTGGTTTTCAGGGTCAATAAAACTATTTTATTATCTCTTTGCCACATCTATGAGAACTGGGCAAAAGACATGAAAAAACAAACAAACCCACAAACAAACAGAAAAACACCATTACAGTACCCAAAAATAATAAAACCCAAAAACTCTGGCTCAAAGATCCAGAGACCATGACACTGACACCCGAAACTCCAGCAGCAGCACCCCCCCCCCCCCACACACACACACACAGGATACCCTGGCTTTCCACCAGAAAGCCTTGCCCTAGTCAGGCCCATATGGGCAAGAACTTCCACCAGAAAGCCCATGTGGCCTTCAGAATGGAAATTGAGTAACACAAACACACAGTGCAGCTAATCTCTAACCCACTCATTGATAAACCATCCATGTCTGATATTTGTTATAATAAAACTTGTTAAAATTGTTGTTTGTTGTTGGAATAGAACATTTTCTAATGCATTTATTGCTTTTTTGTTCCTTATTCCACTTATTATGTAATTCAGAAAACCTTGGCATTTTAGTACCCTGATGGCATGTTGTTGCCCTGAGGCAAAAACGCAAAATCTGGTGGGAGGGCAAATTTTATGATTGATATAGTATCAGGGACCTCCAAGCTCCAAAAACTAAGGTAAAATATTTTTTCCTCCTACAATGAAAGTTCATGCCATAGAGGGCTACAAGTAATAAATATATGAATTAGTTTTTCAGCATCACTCTGAGACAGGATCTTTCCAATTTTATGAGATACATGTCAAATGCAAAAAAGCAGTATTGTCATATTAAATATTTGTTTAATATGTGCATTGAAAGACAAAAAATAACTCTCAAGATTTGGTTAGACATCATGTTCCTAAGATTTATAGGGCCGACTACAATAACTTCAGTTTTATCTGAATTTAGAAGCAGGAAATTAGAGGTCATCCAAGTTTTTATGTCTTTAAGACATTCCTGCAGTTTAACTAATTAGCTTGTCATATGGCTTTGTGGATAGATAAAGCTGGGTGTCATCTGCATAGCAATGAAAATACCTGTGCCTTCTAATAATACTGCCCAAGGTAAGCATGTATATTGTAAATAGAATTGGTCCTACCACATAACCCTGTGGAATTCCATTATTAACTTTAGTGTGTGAAGAAGACTCCCCATTTACATGAACAAATTGGAGTTTATTAGATAGATATGATTCAAACCATTGCAGTGCAGTACCTTTAATACATATGACTTACTCTAATTTCTGTAAAAAAAAAAAATTATGGTCAACAGTATCAGTCACTTTGTCTAGCAAGACAAACACAGAGATGAGCCCAATACCAGAAGCCATTAAAAGATCTTTTTTAACCTTCACTTCACTTAACATGCTGTTTCTGTACTGTAGTGATTCTGAAACCTAACTGAAACTCTTCAAGTAAACCATTCTTTGGCAGATGATCTGTTAGCTATTTTACAACTACTTTTTCAAGAAGTTAAAACTTTAAAAAGCCAGTGGTACCTAGCCAATTAATGAAGTCAGATTGATCATATGTAATTTTGATATTAGGACTTCTTTCAGCAGTCTTGTAGGACTGGGGTCTAATAGACATGTTGATGGTTTGGCAGAAGTAACTATTAAAGTTAACTCAGAAAGATCAATCAGAGAGAAAATGTAATACTAAATGTAGCCGAATATAAAAATATGTCTTTGAGATGGTTATGAATAATTTATTCTCTAATGGTTAACATTTTATTTATAAAGAAATTCATGAAGCTTTTATTAGTTAAAGTTAAAGTAATACTCAGCTCAACAGAACTCTAACTCTTTGTCAGCCTGGCTACAGTGCTGAAAAGAAACCTGGGGTTGTCCTTTTTTCGTCAATCAGTGATGAATAGTAAGATGTCCTAGCTTTATGGGGGCATTTTTATAGAGCAACACACTCTTTTTCAGGCTAAACAAAGATCTTCTTAAATTAGTGAGATGCCATTTCCTCTTCCAGCTTACGGGTTATCTGCTTTAAGCTGCACGATTGTGTGCTTTTTCCATGGCCTCACCTAACTCCTCCCACATCCAAATATTTGCTTCAGCAACTCCCTGACCTGTGTTCAGCTTGGCCTGCCTCTAAAGTCCTATGGGTTAACCAAGCCCTACAGGACTTTCAGCTTGATGGCTCCTTTCACTGCCGTTGTCCACCATCTGGTTCAGGGATTGCCACCACAACAGGCACCAACTACTTTGCAGCTGCATCTTCATGCAGCAGCCTCAACAATGAAGACACAGAACATGGTACTTAGCTGCCATCTGACACACATTGCACCGTTATGACTTCTCCTGCAGGTGTTAGGTCTACAGGAAAGCCATGTCCCCTCTTTGGCCTGCACCCAGCCGGGCCCCACAGGCTAAAGCCCAGCCACAAGATGCTCTCCCTCGAGCACCATCCCAGGGCTGACTCCAGGGTGGGGGGGCCACAGCAACCCTATCCCTGGCAGAGTAAACTGTTCCCTTGATCATGCTTCCATAGGGGTTGTCTGAATTGCTCTTCGTCTTGCCCCTCACCCAGGACCAATTTGCCTTGGGAGACCATACCAGGGGAAAAAACCCTGCAGACAACATAGTCCCAGGGATCACTGGGACACACAAATCCATCCACAATGATAAAGTGGCAATTCATGGAGGGAATCATCAAAATGATCAAAGATCGAAAATATGTGGCAATGGTAAAAATACAACCATGTCTCAGATTCATCACAGGTAAAATATGAGCTGTTACTAGGCCTGTATAAAGAGCTTTTTAAAAAAAACAAAAAAACATATGTACACATTTTGGTGCATATCCTGTACATTCATATAACATGTGGTAGCAAAGCAGATCTTGTCGAGTTCTGGTGTCATACTGGGATGTAGAACTAATACGACTTCTGTAACAAATGTACCAAACTGCTCAGTTATTCAGCGTGAATCCCTTTGGTCTGAGTTTATACATACACAGTCATTCATTAGTTTAAGCAGCATGTCTGGTTCTAATCCCTAGTCTCCAGTGTTTTCTTTATCACCAGCTACCTGTATCACTTTCCCTGCCACTAATGTTCAGGTATTAGCAAATGGAATGTCTTTCAGCAAAGAAATATCTATATCACCAGAGGGCTGTTCAATCTGAATTTTATTTCTCTAGCTGATACTCTGCACCAAGCCTTAGCTACAGCACTCAATCTGCTCATCTGAGGAGTCTCTTAAAACAAAGTAAGTGAAAGTAGTTGCAATTTTAATCTGACAATGACAATAAGACAACTGTGTTATGGAAAAAAATTTTTAATTAAAATTGTTCCTACAACAATGTCATGCAAAGCTTGAAGTTCAAACATCCAAGCAATAATCACTGTAAAGTGTTAACTGTGTGTATAAAAAGAATGACATCAATGAATTATACAAAAATTAGGGAAATTCTTGTGACTAACTTGTTAAAATAAGTAATCCTATCTAAATAAATACCTGTGTAACTTTAACAAGACCTTATCAGTGCTACATCAGTCAGCAGTGGACTCAAAGAAAGAGTCCTTCATATGGGGCAAACATTTAGTGAATTTTGTATGAGGCTGATGTTTTAAAGGGCAGTCACGGGTAAAATGTAGACATTCTGCCATTATTGTTTTTTTAAATGATGGTTGGACTAATGTGAAAATTGCCACTTTGAATTTTGTATATCCAATTATAAAGAGACAACTGTGTGCAACGTTGCATTTCATTGAAAACGACTGTTTTATGGCAATATTGCATGGGAAGCCCTTTTCAAACATACGTAAATACCAAAATTGCTGGATTCATCACAATGTTAAATGCCACAATTTATTTTTCATTCTGGCACAGATGTCTCTCACAGTAGTCTACACATGTGTCTGCACATTTTAACTACGAAATGCTGAGTATGTCACACATTTGTCTTCCTCAATGGCAGTTTTATTTTTGACACATGTGATCAGCTCCCCTAAAGATAGATACTGATTCACTGTTAAGCACAGTAGCTGCTGTTATTGTGTTGCTCACATTTTTTCAGGCTTTAACAGTTTAATAGAGCAGTAGCAGTTCAGCTTGGAAAATAACTTTCTGAGAAGAGGAGAAGCAAAAGTCCCTACACATTTATCTCACACATGTTATGCATGTAGTATTAGCTCCTCAAGGCCTATTATATATTTTTTAAACTTACCTATGCATAAAAACATTAATAAAAACTCATCATTTGTTAGTCCAAAATGATCTGCCATTATGTGGTGCAGCCATCTTGTACTGCTGCTACATCTGTTGCTTTCATCTGGCAACTTTCAGTTCAGAAAGTATTGTTCTGTAATGTTAATTTTGCTGATTAGAATAAATGAGTGGATGTCAGAAAGAAGCTTTATTGTGTGACTCTTCCATCAATGTGATAAATTAATACACAAGATTAAACAGTTTTTACTGCTTCTGTGTTTGGAATGTCCAATGCAAACCCCATTCTGTCTTACAGTTGACCAACAAATACACAGAGACATTCCCATCTGGTTGGTGAAAGTGTTTTTTTTTTTTTTTCCAGAATTCAGGGCTACACTTACCCAGCATGGTTGCACATTCTGCAGCAATACACAGTCCCATCTGGTGAGCATTTAGTGGTACCATCATTTATTTTTCAAAAGGACAATGAGCCAAAAAAAAGAAAAGAAAAAACACCTTTAAGCTCTGTAAGAGCTATTCGACCAAGATAAGCACAATGAAGTGCTGAATCAGGTTGTTCGGGTTCCACAATAACCGAACCTAACCCTAGAGATATAGTTTGGGATGAATTAGACTTTAGAGTGAAGGTAAAGTGGCAAACAAGTATTTAGCATATATGGGAAATCCCACAAGACTGTTGAAAAATGTTGTAATATTCAATATGTTCTCATTCCGGGAGGAACTTTGTCAGATTCCCATTACACCCTGTGGTGCGGGAGCTCTAACACATTTACTTTGGTGATGTCAGTACCTAGTAAGTAACAGTTCTCTTTTAGAGTCCATATTGGGAGGTTAGAGGGGAGGGGTCACAGTGGCATAGATCACACTTTTGTCCAAGAGAAGTTCACTGGCTTTGTTTGTCTGTTTGTTGTTTTGTTTGTTTTTCACTTGCTGGTTGAGGCATTTGCTAAGTTGAGGTATTTGCTAGATTTAGGCACGTTGATGAGGTTAATAAGGTTGTGGTTTGAAGAAAAACTTGCCCATTCACAATAGTAACTCTGCTTTTTGACAAATGATGAGTTGGAAGAGACAGATTCCTCTCACTAATGCCATACCACTGGGCATCACAGGACATCTTCTGCATTCAAGAGCCAAGCCAGCAGCTATGACATACAACAAAGCTGTCTAAGCTAAGTCTTAAACCACCTAGGCAAAAGATGAAGTTCCAAAAGAGTAATAGTTATAATAGTTTAGTAAGTGTGCAAATTGATGTGAAGAAAATTCTGATGACCCCAGTGAAAAATAATGGGTACACAGATTAGTTAGCATGAATTATAGCAAATGAAATTCTTTGAATAGTAACTGGCACTAAGGAACAGATTGGATTATTGCATTTCTTATGTTTCTCCATAAAGCTTTACATGCATGCTGAATTGCTGCTTCAGTATGGATGGAGCATCAGAAAAAGAAAGATGGGTCAGCATTACTTAACACAGCCATTTAAATGCACAATGTCTTTCTCAGTCTATCATAAATACACACCTGTGACACAATGACACATGCTCCCATATACGTCAATATATCCCTTCACAAAACCACACACTATTTTTTGTCTTTGCTGCCATAACTTTTTGAAATAATCCTTTGATGATGCCCTTGCATCAGTGTGTGCTAGTGTTTCCTCTTGTGCATGTGCATATACATCCACAAGTGTGTGTGTGTGTGTGTGTGTGTGTATGTGTGTGTGTGTGTGTTCACGTATTGTGAATCCTCTGTCAGCACATCGTGTCAGGGGCTGGCTAGGACTTTTCAGAAATGCAGGCACAAGCATATCTTATTTGGATTATGTATAAAACACTGATAGAGGCCGTCTGCTTGCATCAATCAGGAGAGCAAGAGCGAGAGACAAAGGGAAGCAAGAAAGACAGGGTGGTGGAGAGTGAGGGAGAAAGTGCAAGTGATGAGATGTGTAAGCCTGTGTGGTGAGACAGGAAGAGGAACTAAAAGCACAGGGATAGAGCTGGCTGAATATCTTTAAGTACAGAACCATTTAAATATGCAGAGGGGAAGGATAGATTGGTAGAGAGATGGGAGTTTAAGATTCAAAGAGAAAAGAAGGGAGATTAACAAAGGTGAGGTGGCGCATGAGAAATTGTTTATAGAGTAGTGGATTTATCAGAGAAATCGAAGGAGTGATAGAAGGAAGAGGGAGACATGGAGCTAAGGGAAAGAAGGGTAGCGGAGGAAGGGAGGATGGGAGAAGAAAGGGGAGGGGCAGCAGGAAGTGCTTGATTGATGGGCTGTAGACAAGGCCTGCCGTTCTCTAGTGCAGAACCACTTAAACACTAGACACCCACCATACATTGGAGCCCTGGAGAACCCTCTGTGTGTGTGTGTGTGGGGGGGGGTAAAGATAGGGGGGGCGGGGGTCTGTCTTGTTATAATCTAATGATGCAGACACACAATGTTAAACATGCAGAAAATGGTGAGTGACAACTGTATTTTTAACACAGTGCATGCATGCTCATCTACATACATGCATCTCTACTACATGCAAGCTATGTATATATATATATATATATATATATATATATATATATATATATATATATATATATATATATATATATATACATACTATATATAAAGCATGTTTGCACCAAATATTGTACAGCATGTGTGAATGTGTACATTGCATGCTTGTGGGTGTAGCCAAATCTGATCTTCAGGAAGTATATTACCCTTCCAGGCAGAAAAAAATGCTAAATTTGGAAATCCAAATAAAACTTAAGAAGAGATAGTCAGAAATAAGGAGTAAATCACAAAAATACATTATCAGTCTGGGTGCTGTAGACTTAATTAAAGTAATTATCTGAATGCCAAGTGTAATATCAATATAAACCATGAACACATTTAAATGTATCAGCACAGGAAGCAACATCTAATTATGCACCATATTTTCATTCCAACCAGCTTTAATTCTACAATAAATATAATTTTGTGTCAAATTACAGAAAATAAGTGTGCAAAACCAGCCAATAATTGGATATATCTACAGGTAGCATTCATAGTTGTCGATAAACTTTTCAAAAGCAGTGACCACACAAGTCAGATGTTAAAGTCTCATTAGAGATAGACAGCATAGACTTACACTACAGTGGCCAAAGACTATATACACATTCACTGGTTACTGTACTAGGTACATGATTTATACATCTGAAGATGCCATAAATACACCCACTGCTCTTATAGAGCAACTGTAGCCTTCGGCCTAGAGCTGATATCGTCAGAGGGTGCCCAACCTTCACTGGGTGTTTTGACCCTTAACAGTAACAGCCTCCATTTGGCAGATCCGCAATCTCATTGTGCATTCCGTATAATGACAAATAAAGGCATTCTTCTATTCTGGTGGCCAAATCACTGCCCACCAGCTCCAGGCTTCCAGCTCTCCTCCTCCCTTTTTATACCAGAGCCAGCAAGAGGCTCTTTCTGCTGCTTCCTCAATCCTGCGCACAGCTGTCTATTTTTTTTGCTCCCCAAAACTCAGCGTGCAGTGAGGACCATATACAGTGACTGCACCGGGAAACCTCTACATCCTACTTCTACAGGAAACAGCCATGCTTGCCACCCTTTCTCTCTACACACCTGCACGAGGTCTTGGTATTTTAAGGTCTTCCTTTCATGAGCCTCGTCACACTCTTCTTCACATGGCACAGTTAATTCTTTAAGGATGACCTTTGTAGCTTGCGCTGAGTACACATTGCGAGCACCAAGTTGGACCCCCTTTTTTGCCTTAAGAACCGTCTTAATTCTTCATCGCATAGAATCAACAAGATGATGGACACATTTGGCAAAGATTTTGGTCCATGTTGACTTGATAGTATCAAGCAAATTTGTTATCTGCCTATAAATGATGCAAATCTCCCATTCTACCAAATCCCAAAGGTACTCTATTGGATATAGATCTGGTGACTGTGGAGGACATTCAAGTGATGATTTGAGCTTTGTGACTTGGCACATTATATGAATAAAAACAAGTAGCGCACCATCAGAAGAATAGGTGTATAGAGAGAGTATATAGTGAGATCTGTGTGTGTGTGTGTGTGTGTGTGTGTGTGTGTGTGTGTGTGTTAAACCTATGAGTTTCTCTACAGCCTCTACAGCCTTTTCATCTCACTTTCCTTGTTCGTCTTTTTGAGAGTTGTATTTGTGTATCTCGACAGACTGAGTAACCTTGCCACCTAACGTAAACCTTGTGGCCTCCAGTGTGCTAACTCAGCAGTACACCATAGTTTAACGTGCACAGTCATTACACAAGACCCCTCAATTACATCATTTCCTTGATGCTCACAGCTAGTTACCTTATAATAAAAAGTCATCTCAGCCTCCCAATCTCCAACAGTGCTCATGGCAGACTTCAAATTGCCTTGAGTGTCACTCACAAGCTACACCGTTGTCGCATTCAGAGTGTGGTTTGTGAGTTGTGTACAGTAGAGCACTGCTTCAGGTTCTGTTTGTTGAATAGATACCTCTGATAGGCACCTCATAACTTGCAAATAACAAGAGTGCCAGGGTGCTTCTTCTAAGACTAGTGTTAAAATCTAAATCTGGTTTTTGAGACTTACTGTTAGGTTAAAGTAGGTCCAAAAATACTGAGGGGCAGTTTGTACGGTGTATGAAAGCAAAGTTCATAATCAGTGTTGTTAATTTTTTAATGATTCTGTTTTATTTGAAACACCAGAAACTTCCATTTTCTCAGAATTGCATATCTCATTCTGACAGGTTCACATTGTTATAGACATTATGTTGTCATCACAGCCTAACAAGCCTACCTCAGAGCATGCACAAAAGATACATGACTGAAACCATATCAGCGGGATGTCGCCTGGCTTGACAAGGTCCACATCACGTGTTGAGGAACCAGGATACACTGATGGGAAGTGTGGATGAGTAGAAAGCTAACATCCACACAGACCAAGAATCGCCTAGTAGCTCAGTGCAATAACATCGAGGCATCTACTATCAAAGCTGGTGATCCAGAGGCTGCAGTACAGTGGGAACAATAGTGAGCAATGTGGATATAATGAGCCAACCCTGGCAGAAGAGAGCAGTGGAACTGAACTATGTGATGCCCAGCCACTTGCAATGACAGATGCATCTACTAAGCTGAGGATCAATATTGTGGCCAAAGTCAAGGTAGTCACCCAACCAAGAGCATGATCCCCCTGGCTCACTGACAGAGTTCCATCAGAGGAGATGCTTGCAAATGTGAACAGTGTTCTATGCAGCACCCCACTACCAGTATCACTGAAACCATTGAGCTCATACCCACCTCTGCCACATTAATCACAGAAGCACTTGGATCCATTGTTGTTTTTGGCAACATTTTAGATTTAGTTTTAGTCTTCATCTTTTGGGCGAAAATGTTTCTTAGTTTTAGTGATAGTTTTAGTCCCGTTTTAGGCGACAAAAATTCAAAACGTTTTTGTAAAGTTTTAGTCAGCTTTAATGGGAAAAAAGAAAGTATTAGTCTTTACAAATTAATTTGAATAATTAGTGGTAACAGTGGAATCAATTACTCCAAAAAACAAAAAACATTCTCACTTTAGCAACTGGAGCTTTATTTCTCAGAATTTGCAATGTGCAATGAACACACATATGCCCAAAATATTAGCAATGGATGAGGAACACATGCTTAACTTGACCATGTCTGCCATGGCAGTTAAGTTGCATATATACATATATATATATATATATATATATATATATATATATATATATATATATATATATATATATATATATATATATATATATATAAACAGAAACCACGAAACACCGGGCTATCTTTGACTAGTGCAAAATATCAGGGTGGTGTGCCGCTTAAGATTTGTGCTGTTTTTTTCCACCAAGTTTTGATCCACAGTTACGTCTCCCTGGACAGTGCATTCAGTTTTCCTTTCAAATGTGTTGTATTGAAAATAAGTCCATAGATCTTTTCTTGGTTTGCGTCCACGAGCCCCTTCATGCAACGTCCGCCATGGTCCATCAGTGGTTAAAGCACATGTATCGGACTCAAGGTCTGCGGGGAACAGCCATATAATTTTATACGGCTTTATATAATTTCATATAGTTATTATTAATAGATTGTGGGTAAATAGCACTCCAGCACTTAAACTACTAATCCCACAATGCACTGCAACAGCTGCCACGCAGGCCAAGACCTGTGCACAAACCCGTTTTCAGTGTTGCCAATGAAGCATTGATCGGTGATCAGCGGATAAATACAGCGGTCAGCACTTTTTACAGTGACATTTAAGCTGCATGACCCCCAAAAATGGCCAAATGAAAAGTGGAAAACAGGGATTTTCCAAACAGGTGGGAGGCAGAGGACCTGATCACTGACAGAGGTAAACCATCTGTCTCTTTTCCCCACCTACCATGTGCAGGAAAAGAGCGGATTGGTGGGATGGATGCGGGAGAAGATGCAGAGGGAGACCTGCACAGGTGAGCTGACAGTGCATCACTGCATCACAGCAGGAAACGCTGCAGCGACGTCCTGAAGACAGAACATGCCATGAGCACCGGAACACAGACAGTGAACTTTATAAGAGGCAAAGCTTTAAATCACCAGCAGTTTCTGAGGAAATAGCTTCTGAGTTTGGTGACGTGCCTTATACACAGGTGCAATGAGCTACCTGAGGAAATCTTCATGAAAGTAAAGCAAAAGTCTCAGCAGGGCTGCGGGATGAAAGGTGGTTGTGTGAGAAGCATCCATACGTCCGTGGAGCTTCAGGGACGGGACCGCGTGATTACGCGTGTGATTGCCAAAAAATAAAATCAGAGCAGGTCTCCACCGTTGTTTGCAGCTGCACTTTTTGCTGAGAAACTGGACACACTGCAGTTTAAGCGCGGCTTTTCTGACTGTGAAGCACAGAAAATCAGTTTTTACCTGAAAATTTTGCAAATGTTCATCAGCTTGAAATATATTAATTTTTCCTGATGTTATTTTTGAAGAAAAATATAATTTTATATTTTATTTAATGTGTTGAGGAAAAACCGGAGGTGGATGAGGAGCTGGTGGGCATGACTAACAAATAGATGGGATGCAGCAGCATCGCTGATAGGTTTTAGCTTCTGACTGACAGATTACAAGCACAATAGGCGGACCTGTCATGCATTTTGAATGACTTACGGAACATCCATTAACCTTCTCGTCTAGTTTCGTCTCGTCAACGGAAACTCACTGACGTCATGTTTTAGTCATCAAAGAGACATGTTTATCTCGTCGTCGTCTTGTTATCGTCATGAAAAAAAGGGTCGTCAACGAAATAATTTCATCATCGTTGACGAAAACAACACTGCTTGGATCACTGCATGTAGAGGAAGGAATTATACAATTGTTGTTTCAGATTCCTCTAGCTGATTTTAGATTTTCGGAGAACAAAAGGTTTGGCAGGGAGCCTGTGACATTTCCAACCAAGTCCAGCCAACCAGAAGTAACTTTGATTCTTTCTGCTACAAATCACAGCTTAGGTGTAAATTGATGCAATCTAAATGTCTGAACCACCTTTTGAGGTTGATAGCTACAATTTTGATATTTTTAGCCTTTGTCATAAACAAAGCACGGTAGTGTGGTGGTTAGCACTGGGTTCAATTCCACCTTGGCCCGGGCCTTTCTGTGTGGAGTTTGCATGTTCTCCCCATGTCTGCGTGGGTTTCCTCCCACAGTCCAAAGACAGTTACTGGAGTGAGGTTAATTGGTCATTCTAAACGAGTGTGAATTGTTGTCTGTCTCTCTGCGTTGGCCCTGTGACAGGCCTCTCTGTGCAGGGCTGCCCCCCGACCCTGCACAGGATAAGCGGAAGAGGATGGATGGATGGATGGTTATAAATAAAATCTCTCAGTAGAGATAAGACAGGGGAAGCTTATCTGAGTAGGTCCCACTGTGTATTGTCTAGAGAAAGAGGTAATATTGACCTTGAACATCAGGTGTAATCTTAACTCCCAGATATGC
The DNA here is from genome assembly GCA_024447675.2 of Pterophyllum scalare. NCBI lineage: Eukaryota > Metazoa > Chordata > Actinopteri > Cichliformes > Cichlidae > Pterophyllum > Pterophyllum scalare. The sequence goes on from JAMQGT020003346.1 coordinate 28,790, forward strand.
AAAACCTGACATAAACCAGTGGAATGGAAATTAGGCCAGAGAATGAGTTGTCTATGTAAGGCTTCCATTTGCATTGGCAAAGATTTAAGAAATGAATTCTTTAACTAAAAAAGGATACAGATTAAAAACATCAAAAAGACTTGGGATAGATATTATTGGCTTCAATTTGTACAGCAATACATCTTCCACATAGAGCAAAATTTATAATATTATATATCGTATCCACTTGTTTTTGTGACACTTATTGCTGGGTCCTGCCTGATGGGGTTTCCATTGCAAGGTGAGGCAAGAGGCTTTTCTTGACACTGGCTGTGTTCATCAACATTATTATGGCTACAACAGAGGAGTTGCAATGAAAGAAAAATTGCCCTCTTGATTTTGTTCTGAGCTGCTGAGATAAGTCAACCCTCTCCAGCTTGTCATTTTGCCACCAATCAATGTTGCAGAGTTATAATAATGACGCTTAGGCGTAGGTTCAGTAAGGAAGGATCTGTTTTCACTCCTCTGTCTGCTTTCCTGGTGTTTGGCTGCTAGTTTATTCTTCACATCACTTCTGCTTTTCCATGCTGTCAAACTCAGAGCTGACGTCACTGCTCTAGTCCAATCGTCTCTCTGCCCGCGTGCTTCAAGCCAATCAGTCTCCACTTTGCATACTTTAAATCTCACTGCTTACCTGTCATTCTTCCTTGCAGACTCATTTGTGCAACCCACCTCTTCCCCATCTCCACCTCATCCAAATCACTTAGTGTGCAATCCAAACCTCCATCTTTATCTTCACCACCACCAGCGTCTAGACTCCTGGGGGGTGCTGCCCTGATTCCTATCATCGCTGGGATTCTGTTCTGATTCGATGGGTCATCGGAGTTTAATCACCAAACAGATTAATTGAATTCTGTATATTAATAAATAATGTCCAGCTTTTCCAAATGATCTCTCCTTATTGAACTGGATTCACATTAGTCAAAAAAATATTAATATCTCAAGTGAAAAATGTGCTAAATACTGTGTACGTCAAGATTTTACAGACTCCCACAAAACTGACCATCTGTTAAAGTGTCATTATGTGACTCAAGAAAAATTGTTACACTTTAGTGTAATAATAGGAACATTTTGTGATATGACAAATCAAATTGAAATGTTCTTGTTTAAAGGCTGGCGACCTGTCCGTGGTGTACCCTGCCTCTCGCCCCATGACAGCTGGGATAGGCTTCAACTGACAAAATTGCATTATTTGACGCTCTTGGAATCACATCAAAAACAATTTGTAAGTTTTTTTCTCCTTTTGTCAGGTGAAAGAAACCAACAAAGATAAATAAGCCTCAGCATCTCCAACACAAGCACTCACACTAATTGATATTTTTACTCATTTTTTTTTCTGTCTATTCTTTCAGGATTACATCTTTTCTCTTCTTAAATAGTTCTCTCCTCTTACTAATGCTTTTCACATATTCTTCATAACGAGCCAGGGGCCATTAAATCATGTTGCCTCTTTGTATTTGAGCTGTTAAGGAGCAGAAATCACAAGCTGCTGTAAACAGCTTAGTGAATTTGATAGGGGACAATGTTTAATCAAAGACTATCCAGCAAATAAAATACAGAGAGAGCCAATTTGATTAACATAAAGATAAAACCCAGAGTAATGCTTTCTCTTTTGATGAGCTCTTCTCCATTAAAAAAAAAGAAGGCCTAATGGGAATTTCAGTGCTTTTGTATTTTGATCAGAATGAAGGTTGTTAATGTGTAGTAACAGCAAAAGAGGGAGAAAAAGAGATGTGAGAGCAGAGAGAGAGAAAAAGGAAAAGTGCCCTTTCATAGCTAAATTAAAATTTTAAGCGCTGCTAAATGCATTTCTCTGCCCACCCATTGAGCAGGCATTTCTCTAAGTAATTATGTCCTGACCCTTTATGAACTATGTTAAAACCTCAGCTTTTACGCAACTTTTTTTTTTTTCATTTCTCCATCAGCCCCCTCCACACACACACACACACACACACTGCTTCAACATTTACCTGCCTTATCCTCTTTTTCTCTCTCTTCTCTCCTGGCAGAGGTCACTCATGAAGACAACTTCATTTTTATTCATGTGCTCATTCATGTGAAGAGCTCTCTGAAATGATTTTGTGAAAATTGGAGCCTTTGTGTTGTGGTAATTACTCAGGAAAACACAGATGACAACATTTCCCTTGCAACCATTGTTAGCCTAACTCTCTGGTAATGAGCCACTTTTTACAGAAAAGCAAAGAGGGACAAGGGATCTTCAGCAAAGAGGATAGGACCGAATGTATAGCCACTTTATACCAAGAAAAAGGGGAATATGGCTTTACAGCATATTAACACGTCAGTAGTGAGTTTACACTATTAGCAGCCAATTTGCTTAAACACTTTTATGGCAGGGGTAAGAGGTTAACTCCCATCATTCATGCTTCGGCATATACGGTGGCATTTATTGCTGCAAATTAGGTTTTGAAAAAGTAATAAGATATATTTAAAAGCTATAATGTATGCTTGGAGGTGAACAGATAGTGTCAGCAACCATTAAGGCATTATGAAGAGAGGGATACTGGCAAACTACAAATGATTCTTGGCCTCATGAGGCAATTGAAGTTCTTTTTATGGATCAAGGCTGGTTGTTTTGTAAGGCCACGGCAATGCTTTTAATTATCAAAGAAACAGATTTTTTTTTTTAATCTAGCAATAATCAGCAAACAAGGAAAGAATATGGGAATAATAACTGTCATTTACAGGTCATGCATTTGTATTTTTTAATGTTTTTTCTCAACTTATTGTACACTACCCAAAGTGTTTTTTTAATTAATTTTTTTTAGTGTGTAAAGCCAAAGACATTTTATAAAATCTCTAAAGAAGATTGTTTAATATGGTCAAATAGACTAAGTTTTTATGGCATTATTTATTTATTTTTAAACTTTTTTTTTAAGAAAAAAAAAACACCCTATTTTTTGGAGCTTGTAAGCGCATATGGATATATCAAACAACAAATTTGTCCCGCCAACCCTTCCTCACCAGAAATGTGTTTGTTGTCCCTGGGCAACAATTTATAAGCATCCCAAAATGCTGTAGTTTTCTGTATATACTCATGTTGGGAATTTCAGAGAGAACAGGCAACTGATTCAACATATTCATTTCGTTTTAACAAACACTGAATGAATTTTCATACAAGCATTTAATCCAAAAACCAAATAACCGTGTGTGTTCATGTGTCTGTGCTCATGCATGCATGGGTTAGCCTGTGTATGCAGTCGCAGGGTTATGTGTTTCTGTGTGTCTGAATGTATCTGTGTGGAACTTCGGGAAACATCACACATGTTTGACCCTTAACTGACCCCTGACCTCCCAACTGTTCCCCAAACCTGATTCAAGGGTCTGCTCTTACTCACCATCACTCTCCTCAAGTTCACTGTCCTGAACAGAATGACCAATCATATTCTGTCCTCCCATAAAAAAGGTTCCGTCCATTTCCTGTAAGTTCATGGTTTGCCTGCTTATATATCCCACCACTCAGTGCTCTCGAAACATTAACCCAATCCCTGATCCAGAATGGCATTAAATGCTGCAGCTGCTTGATAACAAGGTAATCATTTGAATCAAGTGTTTTGGAGCAGGGAAGCAATGAAAAATCTAAAACAAGCTGTCTCAAGGACCAGAGTTTAGAGGCACTGCTTTAGCATTATTGCTCTAAGAAAAGAATTTAACCTGCATATCGTTGCGGTAATCTGAGGCAACGAACCACAAAAATCCTGTTTTAGTAAATAAATCAAATCAAAATCTGTCTTTAAACCAACCAACCAAATATACTTATTCAGATATTCATGCACATACTTTTTAATTTCTTAATTTCTTTAATTTTACTTTCAGGGACAAGTTGCTGCCCCAGGTAGAGGACTTCAAGTATCTCAGGGTTGACTAGTGAAGGGCGATGGGAGCAGGAGACTGACAGACAGATTGGGGCTGCGTCTGCAGTGATGCGGTCTGTCGTGGTAAAGAGGGAGCTGAGCGTGAAAGTGAAGCTGTCGATTTACCGGTCGATCCACATCCCTACCCTCACCTATTGTCACAAGCTCTGGGTAGTGACTGAAAGAACAAGAACAAGCATTGAAATTGGGCTACCTCCAAAGGGTGGCTGGCCTCCTCCTTAGAGATTCGGTGAGGAGTGCAGTCATTCAGGAGGGGCTCAGACTAGAGCCACTATTCCTCCACATCGAAAGGAGCCAGTTGAGGTGGTTTAGGCATCTGACTAGGGTGACTCCTGGCCGCCTCTTGGTGATGTGGTCTGGGCCCGTCCCATTGGGAGAAGGCCGAACCCAGGACATGCTGAAAAGATGATATCTCTCAGATTGCCTGGGAATGCCTCTGTGTCCCCCCGGAAGAGCTAGAGGAGGTGGCTGGGGAGCGAGAGCGGTCTGGGCTTTTCCACTTAGGGTGCTGCCCCTGTGACTCAGCCCTGAAGAAGAGGAAGAAAATGGATAGATAGATAGTTGTAATAACCAAAAAATGTGGTTTGTTGCTTGAGGTGAGACTGTTTTGTCAGCAGCTTTTTATATGGAAGAGATTGATGTTGTAATCCCTTTAACATACAACAACTGAATGAACCTGGACATGTCATAAATGATGCTTCCTGCAGTGATTGAGTGTTCCTGCCCTCACCCAGGTCACCTAGTCACAGTTGATTGAGGCTCTCCCTTCTTGATCCACAGCCTCCTTGAAAGAACTCTTGCTGCCCTGGTGCTCAACCTGATGGCCTTTGACATACTAACTTTCACCTACTGTTTATAGCTGTATATATTTGACTGAAAAGATAAATGGCAACACATCAAATGACCACATCACTACCAGCAGATTTGTTGCTGATTGATTGATGGGCAGATCATCAAGGCCTCCCTCAATCAGCAATTGTATTAACAGGCTAACCAATTCTTCACAGCTTGTTTAAAATAAGAATTGTGTTACTTTATTTTGGTACCAATAAATGTGAACCATACCTTGACAAAGACAACTGTTTTACTTCTCTTTTTTTCTCTTTCTATCACGAACACCTCTAAGCTCCGTGGAAATTAATGTTAAAAATGTAAATGTCAGAACTCACATATCAGTGAAAGTGACAGGTTATTGTGAGTTATCAGTCCATCACTCTGAGCAAGCGTTTAGTGACCTTTTCTTTTTGGAAGTTCAGCTTGATGCACTTTCTTCTGAGAGGATGGATGCTGATGGAAAGGAGGAGAGCAAAATATAAGAAGGAGAGAAGGTGTGGAAAGACAAACTCAATAATACCATTAAAGATTTAGTCCTTTGTATTGTCCATAAACCAGTGTTGAAGAATTGGAATTAAAAGTAAAAATGCAGCTCTTCCTTGAGTATTTGAAATACCAAACAAAATGTTCAGGCAGGAGTTTACTAGTATCAAACAATCATGTTAGCTTCAATGAAATACAACCAATCAACTAACACATTTCCAGCTGAACATGTTTTATTATTTAATCAATATAAGTTCACATCAAGGAATGAGAGTGCAATCAAAAATAACCACAAGAATGTGATAAGTAAGGGGCTGCAGAGGGGCAAGAAAATGTCAAAGAAAAAAAGGATTAAAGAATGAAAAACAGAAAAAAAAACAGTATTAGACGACATTAGTAATAAGAGTCAAAGAACAGCAAATTATGGCTAAGGCTATTGGCAATAAGTCTAAATCCACCAATCCTGTCGTGCAGATTTATTATAGGATAGGTAGGCTTGTTACAAGCTTCTGTGCTTCTTGCTTTACAGAGCAAATAAAAGGTAGACATAATTAAGACTACCAAAGGTATAAATCTTGTATGTGAATGGCCCATTGCACACATCGACCGCACAAGTAATTTACATGGCCCTTTGAGAATTTGCCTTAGAGTTTTCTCTGACACTCAGTGGTGAGAGAAAGACAAATATGAGCCGCACTTTGTAGGGTAAATTTCAAAGCTAAGTTTACACGTGTTTTCACATTTCAATCATTAATAACCGTTTCGTCCTTTACATATGACAATACATTTTATTGCTTCACATATAATTAGCTTTACAGGGTTTTATGTCAAATGTAAGATCTATTACACCGTGTGCACCTTCAGTCAGTATATTTAGTTAGTTGTTGTGTCATCAAATACATGTACTCTTCTATGCTGTTCTTATGAAATGGTTTACTGGTGCCAGAATTGACAGGACACAACATTTTTTTCCCTTTACATTTCACCTTTTCTATTACAATCAGTAAATACTGGCAATAATTCCTGTTTAAATTATGATAAATCATTTTCTTAATGAAACTCAGTGACCTAAACTACATACCAATATGTATGCAATGATAATACATACTTAATGGAATGGCTAATTGCATATTTCAACTCCTGGCTTTGCTAGCATACAGTACATCCCCAACTACATGTCTCAACAATCATGAATGAAAATTTTACATTTTATTTAATTTTGCCATATGTCAATGTATTCTTCATGGCACCTAAAAATACAAAATAAAAAAATGAATAAAGGTGACTTGTGTGAATGAGGGATCATTCAGCAAGCATACTGCTACTTGAATCCAATACAAAAGCCTTGAGTTCAGTAGTTTTACTCTTTCCCAGCTGATCAGTTATTAAAAATTAAAAATTATGAAAAAGACTACAAAGACATATCTCATTTAAACACACAAAAAAATTCCTACAAACAATAGTATCAGGAATACTGCTTCCTATTTAGTTTATAATGTCAATGTAAATGTAAAATTTATTTATATAGCACATTTAAACAACCAGAGTGGACCAAAGTGCTTCACAGGCAACAAAAAAAGAAAACAAAAATGCTGCACATAAAAGACAAAACAAAAACAGCAAACAAACAAAAATCCAGGCAAAATATAATAACTTAATAAATACAAGATGTCAAGATTTAGCTTGAATTAAAAGCCAGAGAGTAGAAATGGATCTTGAGCAATAGACTTAAATGTAGAAACTGTTCAGGCAGTTCTAATATGAAATGGTAAGGCATTCCAGAGACTCGGCGCAACAACTGAAAAAGCTCAGTCACCTCTATTTTTAAGTCTAGATCTAGGAATTTTTAGGATCATCTGATTGGCAAACCTCAATGCTCTGACAGGAGTATGAACATGAATAAGATCACACAAATACAGAGGGGCCAGTCCTATTTAAAATCTTACAAACCAATCAATAAAATCTTAAAATTAATCCTAAAATTGACAGGAAGCCAATGAAGTGAAGCTAAAACTGGAGTAATATGCTCACGTGTTCTGGTCCCTGTTAAAAGTCAAGCAGCAGCATTTTGGACCAGTTGAAGCTGACAAAGAGATGACTGTGGTAAACCTGCATACAAGAATTACAGTAATCGAGTCTTGTCATGATAAGAGTATATATGGCTCTTTCAAAGTCATTATAAGAAAGATAGGGCTTCACTTTAGCCAACAATCTCAACTGGAAAAAAATAGTTTTCACCACAGAACTAATCTGCCTATCAAACTTAAAGGAGTTGTCAACGATCACATCAAGATCACACCAAGAGAATAAAGTTTATACTCACCACCTCTAGCATACCAGTGGCTTTCAGTGCTTCATGTCACAACTACGGCAATTTGTCCTATTATTACCTCTCTTGCTTTGTTAAATTAACTCGGATTTAGACACAAGAACACTGCAAAGCTTCATTTAGGCTGAGGAATAGTTTTAAAAATATTTTAAGCAGAAAGTGACAGTGAAGTAGTTGTACATGTTTCAGTGATTACAATACTACTAAAAAAAAAACTAGTGTGCCACCCTAGTTGGACGAAAGTAATGTTAAGACTGCTGTTTTGTACCATCAGTCCCATCCTTCAGTGACGGGAAAATCAACTAGAACGCTCTTTAAAATTGAGCTGTACATGGGTAGCAACTTTACAAAGACTGTCTACTTCATTTTCACTTTCTTGTTACGTTACTGAAACACAAACTCAGATACCAAAACATTTCCTCCCCATTTTCCTCTTTTCTTTGTACTGTGACTCCCTCTCCAGTGGCAGGAGTTACGAAGTTACTAGCATGGAAGACAGCACAGAGGTTCAGGAAAGACACTACAGCTTTACCCTCGCTAGAGGGGTTAACGCTTCCATTTGAAGATGGTCTTAATTGGGTAGGGTGGGGGTATTAGAATGCGGGTTCCAGACCAACGGCTGTAGGTGTAAAGAGGAGAAAAGAGATTTAATTGATCCCCTAGTGGCGCATGCAGCTTGGCATCCCTCTCAGATAAAGGTGTGGAGATGTTACGCAGGACTGGCTTACCCATTGCAGTCAAGCATCACTACAGTGTTTTTTTCCTCCAGTCTTTGCCTGATGCTGTCCTTACTGTTGCTTTCATAAAATATCTTTTTCTTTTTCTTACTATTATCATAATGTTAATAAACGTTAATTTTCTTACTCATTCAATATTGTTATAATCCTTTATTTATCAAGGTAAAAATCTCAATCTCATATTATTGGATAAATATTACAGGCCTTTAAAAAAAAGAATAAGCACAATATATATATATATATATATATATATATACATATATATATATATATATATATATATATATATATATATACATATATATATATATATATATATATATATATATATGCACTATGCACATTTTTTTTTTATATTTACACTCTATATTTACTGTATTCATTATTTTTTATATATATATTTTTGTAGTATTACCTAATCTACATGTCTTACTTGGGAAGGTGAAGAGACAATATAGATTATATTAAAGTAATGAAGGTGCACACTCTATAGCAGTCACCAAAGCAATTCAATTAGACATAATATACTGAAGTAATCTAATATAATGACAACTCATACTCTTAAAGTTTGGCTGAGGCACTAAGAAAACATGAGCTGATTTTTATTGTAGATATGGATGGGGGATTGGTTATTGCTTAAATGAGAGACTTGAAGTCTGGTGTGCATTTATCTTGTGTTTGCATGTAGAGGATAGAGAGAGACAGAAAAGGGAGGGAGTGTCTTATAATAGTGCAGCAATGACAGATTTGTTTATGAAATGTGTTTTTGTAACCTGCAAAAAATGACTCACAAAGTCACTTTCTATTTAGATGCTTGGATTGATATATTAGTTTGCAGGGAAATGTGCTCTCTTGACACTCACAATTTCATGCATTCCTTACTGATGTGCCAACCCTGTCTCCTAAAAATTATGTTCCCGTACGGCTGCACTGCATTCTCAATTACGTTTCAAGGGAAGTATATTTTCTCTCCAACAAAACATTACAATTTGAAAGACGTATGCAGTAGGCCTACCTAACAAAGGCGTAATGCACTATCATTACAAACTATCATCCAGCAGAATATTTTGCATTCTTGCCATTATTAAACATTGGAATGGTCCACTAGGCTCTGTGCAGGCACAAGTGCGCCAATTGTGCATTCTTCCCTCCCTAAGAAAAATAAGAAGTATTTGACCCTAGTTTCCACAGTTCTCTGAATGCATATTCTGAAGAAATATAATTGTGTAGCCTTAGTTTAGTATTTTTAATTTAACTTTGTTTTTTACTTTTAAGTTTTGCTTTCAATCAAAGACAGTGCTGTGAAAAACTATTTGTAAATTTTGTGTTTCATTTAGTTATGTATGTATGTTTGTATTTAGTCACACTTTCATGTTTCAGATTATCAAACAAATATTAGACAAAGATAACCCAATTTTTTTTCATTTATTATGGGAAAAAAAGCTATCTAAACCTGCCTGGCCTGTGTGAAAAAGTAATTGCTACCCACTTGTTAAATCATGAATTAGCTGTGATTAACAATATTATTTGGAAACCTGAACCTTCAACTTCACTAGCCACACTCAGGCTGGATTGCTGCCAGACCTGCTGAATCAAGAAATCACTTAAATAAAACCTGCCTGATAAAGTAAAACCAAAAGATCTCAAAAAGAAACGTGCCACAATTTAAAGAAAGACTGGGCAATAATGGCATCCATGGAAGAGCTTCAAAGTGAAAACCACTGCTGACCAAAAAGAGAACACAAAGTCTTCTCTCAATTGCCAAAAAAACCCCAAAAAAACAATCTTGATGATCCCCAAGACTTTTGGGAAAATGTTCCATGGACAGAGAGGACAACAGTTAAACTTTTCACAAGGTTTGCATCCTGTTAGAGCTGCCATAAAACTATCACAGCACACCAAGAGTCCAACATATTGGTGGTAGCGTGATGGTCTGGCTGCTTTGCTGTTTCATGACTTGGATAACATGCCCCAATTGATCAAACCATGAATTCTGCTCTATACCAGAAAATCCTGGAACAGACTGCCAGGCCATCAGTTTGTACCCTGAAGTGGGTACAAACTGATGGCTGCAAAAAAAAAGAGAAGAAAAAAGGATGAAGGTTTTGGAGTGTTGTCCTAGTCAAAGTCCAGACTTAAATCTGATGGAGATGCTTTGGCATAAACTTAAATAGGCTCCTCAAAATCCCTCTAATGTGACTAGATTAAAACAAAAGAATTCTACAAAGAAGACTGGCCCAACATTCCTTCATAGCAATGTGAAAGACTCATTACCAGTTATCACAAATGCTTGATTGCAGTTCTTGCTGCCAAGGGCTTCCATTTTGGCTTTTAACTTCTATTAATAAATGAAATCATTTAAAAAGTGGATTTTGCATTCATTCAGGTTATCTTTGTCTAATATTAAAACATGTTTCATGACCTGAAACATCTGTGACAAATATGCAAAAAGTAAAAGATGACGTAAAGGCCACACTGGCAGACGGACTCAAATGCTGGACTCCAAGTGTTCAAACAAGTTTCATTTACAGAATCAATATATTAAGAACAGCTTAAAATGCTGGAGTTCCAAAGGTAAGTCCAATTCACAGAGCTGGCGAACAGCTTCCAAAGTTCCATCTCTCTTGGAAGCTCGTCTCTCCAAACAAATGTCTCTTAATCCATCTCCTGGGTTCTCCTGTGCAGAAGAGAAAGCAACAGTGGCCAAAGCAAACGATTTAACCAGAGAGCCGCTTCACTGACAGTGAACAGGGTAACGATCCAGCAACGACTGAGGATTCCCCAACACCTTCAGCAGTCACCAGGAAATCACCAACAGGTGAGCTCGCTACCTCAGTGAGCGCAGCCTGAGAGGCGGGGACACTGCCAGGCCCGCCCCTGAAACACAAGGTTAGGTAACTCATTCACGCAAACACATACGCACCGACAGAGAGAGCAACAAGAGGGAGAGAAAGAGAAAACACAGAGAGCCGCTTATAAAAAAGGTTTAAAAAAGGTGTCAAAGTTGCCAGCAATGCATTAAGTACCATTTGGAGCCAGGGGCTTGACATACACAATACAGCAATGCTCCACCATCAAGAAGAGTCATTTTTGAAAGAGGTACAGTCTGTCTGTATCCCTGTGTAAATCACTGGTCTGATATACAGGAGACCATTATGTGGGAGCTTTTTGTTTAGCATTAAGTTTCACTTTGTTTCCAATCACTGTGCTTTTTCATTTTCACTTCCTGTTTACTTTTGCTTTTAAGCACTGTTTGGTTAGACTCAGGCACAAATGTAAGGTACCTGCTTAAGTTTGGATTTGCAGTTTGGCTTAAAATGCAGTATTGTGCAAACCTTCATTTCTGTACAATTTACTAGGAAAATGGGAAATAGAAGAAGTGATTCATAAAAAGTGTGAACATAAATGGAATTATACATGATATAAGGCAAAATATGAGTTGTACTACTCTATCGAGCTGGTGTTACATGGTGGATGAAAATCTCTCTTTTTCTGCTTCCATATTTCAATTGTGACAAGAAACCCAACACAACCGGCTGAAATGCAGCCCCATATCATGACAACCCCCCCCCCAAAACATCCACTACGTTTTATAAATGGCTGTAGACACTCACTCTTGTACATCTTTCCTGACTTCCTCTGTACATATTGACAGTGATTTGAACTAAAATTTTCACATTTGGATTCTTCATTCCATAAAAACTCTTGCCAATGATTCTGAGTCCAGCCTTTTCTCCCTGCTTTCATTCCTGAAGAATTGCTTCTTGACATCCACCCTTTCAATGAGAACATTTCTGATGAGGCTTCGGCAAACAGTAGCTGGATGCACCCCTCAGGTTCTGGGTCAGGCCTTTGCTGTTTTTTTTTTTCCTTATTGCTTAGAACATGACTTTCAAGTACTGTCCATCTCCTTTAAAAAAATTTTAAGGCCTGTCACTTCTTCTTCTGTCCTCCACTTGTCCATTTTCCATAAAAACATTAACGGGTACACTGCACCCCATGCTCACACCAACATTCCTCTTAAAATGGTCAGGTATAAAGATTGGACTGAAAGTGAATGAAAAAGCAGCCACTGACCAAAGAAAAACTTTGAAAAACCTTCATAACAAACGGAGAACTATTGCTCAAGACCACTTAAAAAAATTACAAAATGTCTGGCTCTTTGGAAGCAAAATATAAAGAAACAACGGGTGGCTCAAGACTTTTGTGACATGTTGAAAAATGATGCTTGAGGGTAGTGTTCAAATATGATACTAAGAACTCTTGACCAAGCTGATAAGTTATGAGTGAGACCTGGCTCACTATTGTTTTAACAGATGTGTCAAGAAACCAATGCCATTGTGCTTATCTGTGAGATCCCAGGAGCTTTGACACATATAGTTCTAATTGAAATGATACATAAAACCCTAATTGTGCAAAGTATATACTTCTTTTTGGGTTTTTTCTTTTTCAAGAAACAGAACTTGATGTGCTGTGACTCTTTTTATTTCTTTTTTCTATTTAACTGCACCTGTCTTTCTTATACACAGGCTCAAGAACACTCTATATAGCACCAAGTTGATAAATGAATCATAAGACAGCATTCTATGTTACCTTGGTCTGTGTTCTCAGTGACTTCCAATTTATCTATTCTCCACAGAACTAAGCATGCACTTAACTTTACCACTGAGGGCTTTTTTAAATTTATTTATTTATTTTTATCAAACCTAAAATCAGACGACTGAAGAAAGAACTCACTCCAGTGGAGATAGTAGCTATGTGAAATCCCATCATGTGAAATAGGTGCTCATCTGGCCTGGTCTCAGTGGTTCAGGTGAAAAATCCCATTACCTGCTGAGACAGAAATAACCAAAACACCTCTTCCCAAAGCCACTCTGTTTTTTTCTTTTCCACTTACACCTACTCATTATTCTCTGCCTCATTCTTTCATCCACTTGTCAGAACTTTTCCAGGTGGTTGCATTTTACCTTTCCTGAATTCCTCTCCCTAGCTTTATCACCATTGATATTCTTGTCACTGGTCTTACATCTAATCTTTTTAAGACACACTCCCTGCTCTTGTTTCTCCCTGGTCTGCTACTGGTGTCCTGCTCCTTTGCACCCTTTTTTACTTCATCATTACTTTAACTAATTGTATCATTTCTTCCTTGTCTTTACCCACAATATATTGCCAAAAGAATTCATTCACCCATCCAAATCACTGAATTCAGGTGTTCCAATCATTTCCATGTCCACAGAAGTATAAAACCAAGCAGCTAGGCATGCAGACTGCTTCTACTAGCATTTGTGAAAGATTGAGTCGCTCTGAGGAGCTCACTGTGGTACCATGAGAGGATGCCACCTGAGCATCAAGTCCAGTTTTGAAATTTCTGTGCTACTAAATATTCCACAGAACACTGGTAGTGGTATTATAACACAGTGGAAGCGGTTGGGAACAACAGGCATGAAGTGGTAGGCCATGTAAAATGACAGAGCAGGGTCAGCGGATGCTGGCGCACAGTGTGGGGTTGTTTTTTCAGGAGTTGAGCTCGGCGCCTTAGTTCCAGTGACAAGAACTCTTAATGCTTCAGCATACCAAGACATTTGGACAATGTGATGCTTCCAACTTTGTGGTAAGAGGATGGCCCCTTCCTTTTCCAACATGTCTGCACACCAGTACACAAAGCAAGGACAATAAAGACATGGAGTGAGTTTGGTGTGGAAGAACTTGACTGGCCTGCACAGAGTCCTGACCTCAACCCAACAGAACACCTTTGGGATGAATTAGAACAAAGACTGTGAGCCAGGCCTTCTCGTCCAACATCAGTGTCTGACCTCAGAAACGCGCTTCTGGAAGAATGGTCAAATTTTCCCATGAACATGCTTAAACCATGTGGAAAGCTTTCCCAGAAGAGTTGAAACTGTTATAGCTGCAAAGGGTGTGCCAACATCACATTAAACCCTAAGGATTTAGACCGAGATGTCACTCAAGTTTATATGCGTGTGAAGGCAGCTGGGCAAATAACTTTGGGAATATAGTGTACGTCTTTCTTTCTTATGTTTATCCTTCAAACATCAAGATGCTAACATTAACCATTTCCTCTGCGAGTGTTACTTAAAGCTTGGATATTAAATTTGACCTAAAGCACCAATTCCAATCAACAGTGCAAAATAGAAATCTCTGAACAGTATTGATACATCACTCTGTGTGGGCATAGTCTTTCTTTTCTATATTACCGTAAACCCAATCTACAATTTACCTTATCTGGTCTTGTTGTGTAATTGATTTATCGGTATAATGTCTAACCATTGCCATTAGAGTACAATGACAGATAAATACATAAAACATTGTCATTTAGTGCTTTATCACTGCTTTGGTTACCATCACTCTTGTGCAGTGAGTCTACAGCAGCGATAACATAATTATATCCCATTTCCTAACACTTCACACACAAACATAATATTTACTCTCTGTGAAAATAATAAACAGATTAAAGAAGAGACAGATACGACAGGCAGTCACAACTTTATAATTAAAGGCAGGTTGGCATTTTAATCAGACATATGATGAGCCTGGGTAAGTCTGCGTTGCTGGTACTCCATGAATATCAGAAACATTTCATAATATCTATTTTAAGAGGTTTGAACATGCCTTTCCCTAATCCCCCTTCCTTCATATTTATCAATACAAAGCTTAAATTTATAAACCAGCAGACTTTTATGTAGTTAAATAATCTTTCAAACACAGTCCAGACTCCTCGACAACACCAAAGCCCTGAAAATCTCATTTAAGCCACGGTAACACCAGAAAGTGGCACTGCAAATTAATCTGCACCTGTGACCACTCACAGGACCAGTTTCTAACACTGTCATTAAGTTATTTTAATTGAAAGCTTGTTGGATTACCTGATAATATTGCATTGCATAAGAATTTAAAGAACGAAATTTCGTTTAACAGCACTTCAGTTAAAGAACGGCATTTACAGCACATTGGCAAAAAATGTTCTGCTGTTTCAGGGTCCATAAGTACAAACAGTAGGGATGAGATTGTGCTAACAGAGATGATCGCAGTTATTACACACAGATACTGTAGCAGCAGAGCAGATACATCAATCCTATAGGTTGTTATATACATACTGTGCAGCTGAAGAATTTTGATACAGAACTGACAGTCTCTGAAGAACTGAAATCAGATTGTTACTGATATAGCATTATATCCATCCATTCTTTCATTCATCTGTTAGCATCTAATTATGCAAAGTTGGGTCCAGGTTAGCAGGCCAAATAAGATACAATCTCTCCAGTGGGTTTTGCATCTTTCTTGGGGTTTCCTCTCAGTTGGGTGTGTTGCGAAAACCTCCAAGAGGAGGTTCAGTGTCATAAATATTACAAATAGGATTGAGACAAGGGTCAACCAGAGGTGTGCAACACTACAGAAAACATGCCTGACTTTGTGCTAAGAGTGGAGACACAGCTCTCTCTTTGGTTGCACCCGGACCTGATGGCCCATGACAATGAACCCAGAACCCCATATTCCCGCAGCATACCCCACTTGTGCCCCCAGTGGACCAATCATAAGCCTTCTCCAAGTCTACATAACACACGTAGGGTAAACAATCAAACTCCCATGTCCAAAAGTTATGCAAGGGTAAAAATCTAGTTCATGGTTCCACTTCCAGAACAGAACACTGCTCCTCCTCAATCCAAGGTTCAACAATTGGACTCCTTTACAGCACTCTTGAAAAAAGGCAGGTTTAGCCGTGTGTAGCATACCCACTTTTGAAAATGGGAGTCACCAGCTAGGTCTGCCATGCCAGTGTTAGTGTCCCAGACCTTCATTAAAGAGGTGCATCAACCATGATAGCCCCACAATGTCTAGACTCCCACAATGTTTAGAGCCCCACAATGTCCAGAGATTTTCAGTGTATATCAAACCTGGTGCCTTGCCACTGGGGAGTTTCCCAGCAACCTCTGCCAGTGTAATTGAAGAGTCTTCCCCTGAGTGTTCAGGCTCTGCCTTCTCCACAGATGATGTTTTGGTCAGTTCACGAACTTCTCAAAGTACTTGTTCCACTGTCTAACAATATGCCCATTCCTCATTAGTAGTTCTACTCCCTGAACAAACATAGCCCAAGCCAAGCCCTGCTTTCCTTTCCTGAGTCATTGGATGGCTTGCAAGAACTTCTTTGAGGCCAACCGAAAGTCCTCATTCACGGCTTCCAACACCAAAGTTTTTGCTTCTGAAGCTGTTGAAGCCACAGTCCTTTCAACTCTTCAATATCCATTTGTTGTTTCAGGAGACCACATCTTCTGCCAGCTGTCTCTGCAAGTCACAAAACTCCAGTGACAAAACACCACTCTTGTTTACATCAGGCAGGCTATTCATCCCAGTCACCCCTCTCCAGTTGTCTCTGTCATTGCGCATATGAAAATTAAAGTATCCCAGGAGAACTATGAAGTTTCTAGGTAGAAACCCTTGCAAGATCCCAACAAAAGACTAAAGACTTCAAGAAGGCCTCTGACTGTTGTCTCAAAGCCTTACCCTCTGTGACTCAAATTTACATAAAGCCAACTGTCTCACTTTTTGGGAAAACTCCAGAATGGTGTCATTCAGTTACAGGGTTATTATAGTTAACGAAAATGAACAAAATAACAAAAACTGAAATTGGAAAAACATTTTCATTAATTAAAATAAATAACAATAATTATAAGGAACAAATGATAACTAACTAAAACTGTATTGTGGGTTTACAAAACTAAGTAAAACAAACTGAAATTATAGATAAAAATAACCTTTGTTTTTGTTATTTTATTTAAAAGCCTTGTGGATTGATATGAAATAATTTTTTCCACTCTAGCAGTTTAAGCTGGGAGAGCCGGAACTGTGTGCATGACTACAAAGTAATTAACACACATAATGCAGCTATACAAGAATAAATGCAGACATAAATGCGGAGGTTGTGTACGTCGGCCCCACAAAGACCCAGCAGAAGTCTAATTAGTGAGCATCTAACCAAGCTAGCTCTCTGAGCAGCTCCAAAACAGAACCAGCTTCATGTGGTGGATAACATCAGGATGCAGCTGGATTTGAACTTTGATTCCTTCAAAGAACTCAGTTTGCTTTTGTCAAACATTTGCTGCATTCTGATGTTATACACCACACGTAGGCACTGACGCTGAAGTTTATCGTAGAGTTTATTGTAGTTTATTTTGGAGTTTGTTTTTCTTTACGTTTCTCCCTGTTGATGTTCATGTGTGTCCTTAATATTGCACACATTTAGCATGTAATGCTGCTGTCTTGTGAACAGTTGGTTGTTGAATACAATTTTGTAGCAGTATCTTTTGTTGAGTTTTTAGCTACACAATAGTCACTCTTGCGCCTTGAATCTTGCACCTGACAAACTATGAAAAAACAAAAACTAATACTGAAACTAACAAAAACTAAACTAACTATAATGTAAAATCCAAAACTATTATAGCTCTGTTCAGCTGGGGCCTTGTGAGGTATTCTCACACCCTCTTACAGATGTGCCCACCTGTAAAAAAGAATGAGAATCCTTACTGTGCACAGAGGTGAGCCCAACTATATCTATTCAATACCACTTCTACTATAGTAGCTTGGGTTCCTTCCCCATCAGTATAGTGATGTTACACATCTCAAAAACCAGTCTGCAATATTGAGGGTCAAAACACCCAGATCTCTGCCTTTGCCTGTCTCCCAACTCACACCTTGACTTTAGTTTTGTATTTTTTTTTTAACTTTAATAAGTAAAAAAACACTGTAATTGAATAACAACTGCACAAACAGTATAGAAGTGAATGTGAACATATGTATTCATGCAGTAGTTTTGGATGGGTGCTTTTACGTGCATGTGCTGTTCACTGGACTCTAGCACCATATTAATCAGTCTAATTACTCCTGTGTTTGTCAGTGGCATGATAGGGGAATAGACTAAATCACTAAGGATTGATTTGGGTTTCTGATCATTCTTTATGTACGCGTAAATGATGGTCCCTCGACAAAATGTAAAGGTACTGAAAAGAATGCTTCCACTCTAAACATTAGTAATAGCTATGGAGCATGTGTCTCTGTAAGTGTGAGTTATACGAGTGCAAGAGCATTTCTGCTCTTTCTCCGAGTGTGAGTGTAATGATGGTAGTGTAGGTGGAGCACATGCATTTTTAAACTGAAAACATGACACACCCGCAGTGATGATTTAGTACTAGGCAAGAGAAGTGTTTGGAACAGTGAATACAGCCTTTGAACAGTACAGTGGAGAGACAGAGAAGAGGGCTATTGTGTTATTCAGAACTGCAAGTACAGTTACCACTCTGGGAGAGGCACTTAATATTAGTAGTTTGCGGGATGCCAAGGCTTCTCACACAGAAAGTTGAATCATTTTATTCAGGCCATTATTAAGGCACTTTATCCAGAATGGCCTTGGAAGTGTTTGAATGGTGTTACCTTAATGGATTCTGCAACAGTATAGGGATATTTTCATGTGCTCAATTTATACTGTTGCTTCATTATATTGTTAATAAATGAACATTGCTGGAATTTGTGACACCAAAATAATAATTTGACACATGTGTAGATACTTTAAGATGAGGTATATTAGTGCACCACCATTTTCTTGGACATTCAAAAGACCCACTTTGCAATCCAAATGTAAATATTCATGTAAGATGGATGGGTTTTTGGTATTTACAAATCTAGCCTTAAGATACATTTAGCTTTGAATCTTAATTTTACAGATATATGTCTCATCTATTGTTTTTTTTCTTTTCTTTTTTCATTAAATGCACCAAAAGCCTAGTTATCAGTTATTTCTGAATTTACTTTCAACCACAACAATTCACCATCTGTATACTGCAAAAAGAGCTATGGACCATCAGTGCCTAATCATGTGACCTTTGAGGGTGTTCTGTGGTGTCTGGGGATAGGACATTGGCAGCAGGTCCTTTGGCTGTTGTGGACTGTGGATCCGGCTTGTTCTGGCTAATCTCGTAAATGTTCAACCAGATTAGGATGTGGGAAGTTTGGAGGCTGGGTAGATATCTCTCGTTCTGTGAGGTGTTTCTGAAATAACAACAGATTCCAAAATTCCAGGACAAAGACTTAAAATGAAAAATGACTGCATTATTATTATTAGTTTATTAAGAGCCACATTAGCTGCAGCAGTGGGGTCACAAATATTTACATGCTGGCAGTACACTATAATAATTTATGAAACTGTAATTGTATTGCCTTTCTGGTAAACTAATCATGTCTGTCTACACTTACATCCAAAAAC
The DNA here is from genome assembly GCA_024447675.2 of Pterophyllum scalare. Lineage (NCBI taxonomy): Eukaryota > Metazoa > Chordata > Actinopteri > Cichliformes > Cichlidae > Pterophyllum > Pterophyllum scalare. The sequence goes on from JAMQGT020003346.1 coordinate 48,377, forward strand.
CAGTGCAAGAAAACAAAAAGAAAAAAAATCTGTCTAAAAAAAAGGTAGATTGCTATATTTCCACAGTGGAACATCTTAGCACAGTGGCGTAGTGGTTAGCACTGTTCCCTCACCGCTGGAGGCCCAGGTCTGTCTGTGTGATGTTTGTATGTTCTCCCCATGTTTTCGTGGGTTTTCTCCAGGAGCTTCAGTTTCCTCCCACAGTCTAAAGACATGTTATTAGGTTAACTGGTGATTCTAAATTGCCCATAGGTGTGAATGTGAGTGCGCATGGTTGTCTGTCTCCCTGTGTTAGCCAGGCTGGCGACTTGTACAGGGTGTACCCTGCCTCTTGCCCTATGACAGCTGGGCTAGGCTACAGCCACAGGACCGGGCACCGGATAAAGCGGAAGAAAATGGATGGATGAATAGAATTTGATTTTTAATTAAATTATATGATATACCCCCCCAGTGACCCTGAACAGGATAAGCAGAAGAGAATGGATGGATGGATAATATGATATATCCTCATTTGTTTCGGCATATTATTTACTGCATTACCTATTTATAAAGTAAATATTAAATTGAGTTGCAATACCAATTGCTTTTTCTTTTTTCTCTTTGCCCATTAAATTGTTTAATATTTTTGATAACTTTTTGGAGTCACTTTTTATGACGTTGGTCCTATTTTCATAATATGTCACAAACTGGGCCGAACAGCCATGACAAAAAAGGGAGATGCACAGAAATCCAATCAAGAGGCGTTTTGTTTTTTTAATTAAAAGAAGAGAAACAGAACTCAAACCAATCGTGATATGTGTAGTCAGTACAATCAGTAGTGTCAGTGAGTGCATGAGAGGAAAAATGGTACATGCAATGTTGTCAGAGTGCAAGAAACCAAACCAAAAGCCAAGGTAGTGCTTCAAGAAGGAGAGTCTCTCATCAACTGACCTGTGAGAACCTATTATATAGAGCACTGGTACACAATGGGCACAGGTGTTGCCAGTGTCACTGATTAACAAACGAGCCACTCCAGCCCTCCAGTGATTGCAGGAGACCTGCTACACAAACAGGCCAAAATAAAGGCAGGGCAGAGTGGGTCATCACACGCCCCTCCATAAAACCGGAGTCCTCCATAGGATCTCCGGCCCCTAATAAGCAAAACGTAAGGGACCAAGTCTAACACAGTACACTTCATTAAATTTCTCTCCCAGTAACAAGGTATTAAAAATTGGAGCTCGAGCCAATACATCCGAGCCACATTTTCACGACCTTTAATGCACTGACTGTTCAGATCGCACGACTGTAGAAACGGCCACCAAGTGCACCAAGCACAGGTGTCAAACACAGCAGAGACTCAATGGTAAAATCTTAGCATTCAGAAAACGCAACAGTCACAAACCACAGAGGACTATCTAAACAAAGTTACTATCCCAATACAAACCAATATAGTAACAAATAATCCGCACCAAAAGTGCAGGTCACTTTTCAATCACAAAATAAAGGCAGAGCAGAGTGGGTCGTCACAAAACAAATTTACTTTTCTTTTTATTTAATGTAGTAAAAAATCCCTTAATTTACAATATTACAGATTTACTGGCTTTTACTTTGGCATGATTGCTCTACCATATGCTCCTTCAATTCTCTGTCCAGCTGCAGTGTTCTGACCTTTCTGACAATCAACGTTCTCAGTGGTGCCTGTTTTTCAACCACTGGCATAAATAAAGTATGAAAATTTGCCAGTGCCTTTACATCTGTATTGACCTCCCTTGATGCATTTGCTTATGCTCAAGCAAACACCCAAGTCCACTTAGTATATAACTGCCTGTTTAGGCACAAGGACTATTGTGATGCTGAGAAGCGACTGACTTTCTCTCTGTGAATTCATAAATGGCAGCTCTTTTTTGCATATTAGTTTTTGTTATCAAGGTGGGGTTTTTTTTGAAAATATATTGTTATTAAACATTTCTCGTTATAATTAAAACATGTTAATTAACATTAAAATTCACTATGAAAGAATTTTATGACCCTGTTCTTCAAAATGACAATTAGAAAATCTAATGGAGCCTCTGGACACATGTATCATGGCATTTTAAAAAATATGTACTGTACATTACACAGGCATTTATTTAGTGCGCCTTTTGAGCATAAACCTTATTTTGCATCTATAAAAGGGTGCTATCATGATTATCGTGTAACCATGATAGGTAAGAATGCTAGTTATGCCAGGCTTCCAGTGAAGCCTGTTGAAAATGAATGGAAGAGGACAAAGAGGTTAATTGGTGTCCTATAGAGTTAGCAACAGCTAGGGTGCATATCATATCATCAGCCATTATAGCTGTCTGGGCTCTCATAACAGACTGCTAATCCAGGCAGAGGGACGTCTGATGGTTGACAATAACTCTAGAGAGTGAGAATGAAAGAGATAGAGCAAGAGAGAGACGACGTCTGTGCCTGTGTGTACATCATATACCTCAGGGCAGGTCATGGTTCACTGGCTGCTGTCCTCTAGATAAGAAAATACAGCAGTTTGTATGCAGATTAAGTAATTGATGAGTGCCCTTGCTGAAACCAGCAAAGACATGGGTCAGCTTTAGACTGCGAGTTATGCATCTTGACAAATCCTCTCTTAATGACTTGAGGAAAGGAACAACAAAACCAAACACATATTGCATTGTTGACCACAATTTTGTTTATGCGTATGCATGTGCATGTGTGTGTGTGTGTGTGTGTGAACATTGTTGTTCTAGCTGTCTTATTGAGTATTCATAGCCATGAAAAAAATGAAATCATCACATTCATTTCAGTTACACCATTCAAATCATGAAATCCCTTTGCCGCCGATCACTGTCTTCCTCAGCAGATGCTGCTGTACCATCTTGTCACATAAATTAATGAATGTCTATCTGGTGTTGATGATGTTCTTCTCAGCAGATGCAGTTTGACTTGTTAGGCCAAAATAAATAATAGAAGCTGACAAACTTCAGCTTGCATCAAGAGCAGACCCTCAAGCATAAAAACTGCGGCACACTTCAGCTAGATTTTCCATCAGCAAGTGGCATGAAATATGTAATAATTATTCTATTAAACATTGCTATATTCAATAATGAGATGGGAAAATTTTTGAGCATGCAAGCCTCCCAAGAAAAGTAATGATATCGCCTGGGACAGCCACGCGCTAAATACTGTGAGCTGTCTAGAGAGAGAGAACCCTGAACAAAGTATGTGTGAATGAGTGTGTGTGTGTGTGTGTGTGTGTCTGTGTGTCTGTGTGTGTGTTTGAGAGAGAGAGAGAGAGAAAGACAGAGTATGTTCTGGAATGTGACTAAAAGCCAGATCCCGTCTTCACAAGCATGTGAATAGTTATACATGTAGGTTTTGCTTTCATTTAGGGTAATTAAAAGCTAATATGCAGCAGAATCAGCTCTGTGCTCTCTCCTCAATTCAGTAGTCATCTATAAAAAAGGCACACACACTTCCATTTGTTGCTTAATTATGATAGATTTTCCTCTCATTCTCCTTCCTTTACCCCTCACTCCCCCCCCCACTTTTTTTTCTTTTCCATAATGAAAACATAACTAGCTGAGTCATTTTTAATCGGCCATGTTATTATGGATTTTGATCAAAAGGAGGCTTTTTTTTTTTTTTAGCTTACTGCAGCAGCTTGATTTAAGACTGTTTTCTTTTTCTTCTTCTTCATCATTATCGGTTTAACTTATTAAGCCTCATTACCTTGTGCGTGAAGACACAGAGAGACAAATGGTGTAAAACTGAGATTTTTTTTCCCTGATATGACTGCACAAAGTCATTGGACTATGTTATCTACAAATTAAATGTTCTGGCCATTGAGGAATGAAGTTTAGATTATGCCCTCTTATGTCCAAAATTAAGCATTAACTATAAAACTTAGTATAAGGCATTTCATGCATAAGTGGAAACATGAAAGCTTAAAAATTTGTATTTATGTCTTAAGCTCAAAAAACACAAAGAATACTCTCAATAATGCATAGCAGCATTCAAATTTTACACCTGCTAAGTCTGTCAGCATTGTCCAATGTCCTCCATTATACTGTCTTTTAATATTGAGATGATTCATGCACAGCACTGCTCCTCTCTCGTGGTTCTTTGTGGGCTGAAGGTGATTTAAACAGCACAAACAAACTTCGACTCTTGTCAATAATTCTTTCTCTGTATTTAAAAATCCTCTAGTAGTCCTTTTTTTTTTCCTTTTCCTTTTTCTGGCTATGTTCATTACTGCATGTTTAGGTTATTAATTCTGTATTTGTTGTGGTTCCACTGGGTTTAAAACCGGTCATCATGAAGATTGCATACATACACAAATGGTAAAAAAAACAAAACAAAGAAAAGCACAGCACACAACTAGCACAAATCAACAGCAGCTTTGGTAGTGAACTGAAGAATGCAGGAAAGAGAGAGAGATGATAGAGTGGCGTGCTTTCACTGAATATGTATATTGGTTGTGAGGAAACTCATCTTAGTGGCAGCCAGCCACACACTGACACAAGTACACTACTGCTTGACAATATGCAGGTGAGCTCACCACTTTAGATTGATGGTGTAGACAGAGCAGCATATGTTTCGTCATCTCTCTCTATACTCTCTCCGTTTTACTCTCTCATTGTCGCGCTTTAAGTGTGGTCTATTTGGATCAATCATCAATCTCTTGCTCTTCTTCCATTGCTCTTCCTGTTCACTTGTCTTACCTCCCATTGCACACCCTGCTCCCTCTCGATATATTACAGGCAATCTCCATTCCACATGAATCCACTTAGCACAATGGAGACTAAACAAATGTGTGTGTCAAACCCAGATGCTGTGATCTCAATGCTGTATAGAGGGACAAATGGAGAGGTGACAGAGACTCTCATAAAAAGGAGAGGAAGAAGAAAGAAAGAGGCCAACAAAAAAGAGGGATAGTAGGTGGATGTTTGTAATTTGGTGGTTTGTCAAAACAGTGCTATCCGTTTGCTTAATGTTAGGTAACATGAAGATTGAGAAAATGCAACTAATGCAGGACACAGACTGAAAACATTGTTGCATATATGGAAATATTCAGATTCACATTAGCACAACCAAAACAGAAGATCAGCATGAAGTGAACTACCTTCATACCTTGCACATTAAGAGTTGAACAAGCAGTGCATTTAGCGGAGCAGCAGGAGCGTCGAGTGCTTCATCTGTGAGTCTACACAGGTGGTGTTCAGGAACAGCATTTAGCATTAGCCATTCTGTCGTAGCACAAATGTTAAAGTATTGTGAAAGTACAATGATGGCATCTGGTCTCCTGTCCAGGTTTACAGAGTGAAAAAGAATAGATTAACTGTAACTTTCTATCCCTGGCCTAGGTATGGATAGGTTTGGCCAAGGTGGATACTGCCTTTCGCTACAATGCTAGATTATACAGCCTTTTATACTGTTGAAGTTGCTATTCAACACTAATTTAATAATAATACTGCTAATTCTTAATGTTAATCTAACTGTTTTTTCCAAAGGCCAAATAAAACTAATAAATAGATGAAGTTGCATGAGAGTTCAGTTCATGTCACTAAATTATCTTCCTCAGACTCCTCAGGCCATTACACTACAGCTTTGCATTGCATGTATAGCTTTACACAGTGATTTATACTGTAAGGTAAAGACTCAGTGCTCAGTGCATCACAGTGTATCACATGAAGTCCCACAGCAGTCTGATCCTATAGCACCATAGCTAAGGGGTGGTACAGGGTCACATGATCAAGTCCTAACGATAAGCTTTATCAAAAACCAAAGTTTTGAGACTAATCTTGAAACTATAGAAACTTTAGGAACCATAGGTAAGCCTGTAGCCTGACAGAAAAATGCTCTGTTGGGATAATATTGTACTATGAGGTCTTTGTGATATGACTCGGCCAGATTATTCAAGACTTTGCATGTGAGGAAGATTTTTCAATTTTGGATTTGACAGGAAAAAAAAATGAAGAAATGCTAACATGGGATAAATGCAATCTCTCTTTTTCATTCCTGTCAGTACTCTTGCTGCAGTGTTCTGGATTAACTGGAGGGTTTCAGGAAACTTTTAGAACAACCTGATGATAATTAATTAGCAATAGTCCAGCCTAGAAGTAACAAATGCATGGAATCATTCATCCAACCATGGATGGATGGATGGATGTTTCTAGGTAGAGATATTGTCCAGATAAAAACAAACAAACAAACAAACAAAAAAACAGCCTACATATTTGTGATCATATTTAAGGACATACCCTGATCAAAAATTAGTCCAAGATTTCTCACAGTGTTCTTTGAGGCCAAGGTAATGCCTAAGATTTGGCCCAATATAATAACCTTAGTTTTGTCTATAAGGCTGTAGATTAATTAATTGATTTGTGTCATCTGGCTTAATAGACCATAAAGCTTTCTTAGCAATGAAAAGGCATGCAGTGTACTGTAATGCTACCTAATGGAAGCATGTATATTTTATAAATTTATTGATCCCAGAACCTGTGGAACTCCATGACTAACTTTCATGTGTGAAGAGAGTGAAGACTCCCCATTTATATGAACAAATTAGAATATATCATATGGATACAATTTAACCATTTCAGCTCCTTGCTTTGGGATCCTCTGCCTGCCAGCCATAGCTACTCCTAGACCAGGGATCTGCAACCCGCGGCTCTTTCATCCTTATGCTGCAGCTCTGTGCGGCTTGGGCAGGGGTCTGCAACCCACGGTTCTGGAGCCGCATGCGGCTCTGTGCGGCCTGGGGAAGTAAATTATAAGTAACCAATTGAAGTGCATTTTATTTATTTATTTATTTTTGTCATAGTTCTAAATTGGAACATTATTGTGACCTTGAAATATTAAAATAAAATAATTTTATTTTTATTTTTTTATTTTTTGTCTCTCAATATATGCGTCACTCGCGGTAGCAGCTACTGGCTTCTGATAGTAATTGCGACTCTCAGTGTTTTCTTTTCCGTGGAAACCGGGTCGAAATGGCTCTTTGAGTGTTGAAGGTTGCCGACCCCTATCCTAGACAGTAATACACAACCAGAATTGACCCCGTGGACTGTGACTTGTCTGAGCAGCGACAGGTGATGCACACTTACCTGAAGGAAACAGTATGGTAGAAGTCTTGGCTTGACCTGGAATGCGAGTTGCAGTTTAGCGGCACTTGCCTGGCCCTGGGGTAGGGCCACCTGGTGGAATAGCTGCTCACCACCTCAATAGCTTTCATTCCTTCATGCTTCAGTTTTTGTTATAATCTATCCCAGGTGACTGGGCTGCAGGATGAGTCTATTGGAGAAAAGGAGAAAAACAGGGAAGAGGAAGAAGAATGGAGTAGAATGGATGAGATGTCTAGCTCTGAGCTAGACATCTCCTTCCAGTGATATTTAACCAGTCAGTGTGGGGTTTTTTACTTCTCCCCCATATAGATTGGCCTGCACTTTAATATGCTCTGTGTGTGTTTTGCATAGAGACAGGGGGAACATAAAGTGTATAAATGGTTGTGTTTGTGTACCAATAAAAATGTGGGATATAATATTTTTAACAGGACCTAACAAAAGTAAGATAGGTGTCTAGTCTACAGAAAATATTTCACAGTATGTGATGTGCGTATGGAGGTGGGATGAAAAATAAGAGAAAATATAGACAGTAGACTTAAGCTAGATATGAGAATACACAAGAAGTATTGACAAATTGAAAGGACAGTAGAAAATACCAAGAGGACAAGAAAAGAGGATGAAATATGGAGATAATTTAAAGAGGTAAAGGCTCTGGGGATCACCAAGCATTTATCACTCTCACGTTCTTTACTTGCCTCTCCCCTTTCTTCATAAACACTTGACAAATTCACACACATATACACCAATCCACCCTTCATTCGTGCAGCTGCATTTTTTTTTTTTTTATCTCTGGCCTTATTCCACAGCTTATGAATTTTAATAGGCCTCAATCAGAACACCTCAGCAGTGTTTTTCTATCTCCCAAAGTAATGGACTTGAACCACCTGAGAGTTCTTAGACAGCTCTGTATTGGTAGAGCTAAGGAAGTCAGAATGAAATAGGGCGGAGTGCCGGGATGAATGATAAGGATGAACGGGATGTGGATGAATAAGTGAGCGATGCTGGGAAAAAGAACGTGCCTGCGGACTGCGGAGGGATCTCTGACTGTGGGTAGGATGTAAGAAAGAGACAAATTAAGAGAGGGAGCAAAGGCCAAAGAGAGTGGTCTTGGCACCAAAATAGGTTCTTATTGGATGTAAATGCATATGTTGGTATGCATGTAATCTCACACACATACAAAAGGGCACGTACATATAAAGACACACTCACACACCCTAAATAAGAGGCTGATATTTTCTAGGTTGCTTTGCTTCTGATCTAGTCCCCCTTAATTACAATCTGCACTGACAAATGGGCCTACTTGCTAATGCAGATGCAGTCACACTGACATACCCAGAGAGAGAGAGAGAGAGAGATGCACTGCTTTTGCTGATTTAGTGTGTCACTGTTCTCTTTGGACTCAGACCCTTTATTTAGACACAAAAATGCACACACCTATATTACGCACAACAACATACACACTTATTTCCCCAGCAGATCTAAAACAAACTGTTCTCCGTATATTCTGTTGGATATTGTCCCCTATTGTACCATCCTCACCATGATGCGTAGCCATTTGTTGAAATCAATGGAGCTCAGAAATTGGTATTCTTCTTTCCATGGTTCATTCTCTCTCTCACCCTTACTCTTCCTCTCTCTCTCTCTCTGTGCCTTTCTTTGCTTATGCTTGAATGAGAAAAAGTGATTACCTGTGAAAGAAAGGGGTTAGTACGTTAGTGAAAGGTGTCTGCTGTGCCTGTGAAAAAGCCCGTGTATAGCTGTTGCACCTCTGCACATCTTCTGACTGCCTTATCTCTCTCCCTCTTGTTTCTGCTCTCACGTAACTACACACACATGCACACACATCACAGCACAATAAGCCAGTGACACAATGAGGTACCCTGCAAGTGCTCACAGGAAAGACAAATCCACACACTACATGTGCCAAAGTTGATAGCCTGAAAACAATGCGTCATCACCGCTCTTGCCATAATCATAGCACTTTTAAAGATCTTGGGCTGAAAGACAGGAGAGCAGCACAATGCATAAACACAGTCATAAGCCAGCTCTATTCACAGGCCATGTAGTTCTACCAACTGTTAAACCCATTCCCATCTCGACATAGCAACAATAGAGCGCAAGAGAGAATAAGGGACTCTATTGATATCAAGCACTGCTGAATGGTCGGCTGACTAGCATTCACTGTCACACCGGATGGACGGTTTAATTGTAGACTGGTGAGTGAGAGAGCAAGCATATTTTGTGTGTTTCTGTTTCTGTCTGTGTGTGTGAATGAGAGGACTTGGGGAGGTGACAGCCGTTATCTCAGGCCTACAGACAGACACTTAGCCCTCCGCCAACCCTCAACCACTTGTCCCTATGGCATGCTCAGAAATGTCACGAGCTGGCACTCAGTATACTCGTGTGTGTGTGTGTGTGTGTGTGTGTGTGTGTGTGTGTTCTTCTGCATTTGTATGTTTGTGCACAAGACCAGACTAGACTGTGTGAGGCTGCTTCCACTATGTGCATGCTAAGTGAGGGTGATCCAATACATTTGTAAAACCTCTCAAATTTATAGCTGCTACTTTTTAGCTAGCTACTTTTTCATATTTTTTTTAAAAACACTCACCAAAAAAGTACACTACAACTCCAGTTTTTACTGACACTAAAAAACTTGAGAAGTGGGGAATATCACTAGTTCCAGAAGAGCTTTTCCCATGCTGTCATCTAATTTCCAATTTCTCAAAGCTAAATAAAACACAGTGAAGTCATCCACCGGTTGCAGAATACCATTTTAAATCCTCAGGTTTTGCATTTGGCTATTGCCATATTGGGGTTTTGCAGGCAAAAGTGATGTGAGAGGAAATCCTAAAGAAGGATATCAGCTTCTCAGTCACATGTCTCCATACTCTAAGGCATTGTTAACTTTAGTATCTATATTATTAGAAATTGGATCATAATTTACAAAGCCACGCTTTACGGAAGAAGCCCTGAATAGTAAATGACACTATAAATTCAGTAAGAAAATATTTATAGAGGCAATGAATCAAGTAAAAGAGAGAGAGAGTAATTTTCTCAGCACAGTTATCTTTCGAGCAAAAATAGTCACTCCTTTGTTGGCCAAGAAAAACAATGCTGGTTAAAGGCTTTTGCAGTTTGGGTTTCACTTATAGGACCTGGAGGCTACATGCATCTTTTATGAAGTATGTACGTATAGGCTGTCTTTTTGGGATACTAGACAGGCATGTGCTACCTTTGGGGTTCTGTAACTGTTAAAATTGTGGGTAAGTATATAATTTATGTCTCTTCTTCTTTATAAGACCTTACCTGATTTGATCCAAAGACACTGCAACACGTGTGGGGCTGCCAGGGGGGGGTTGATAAATCCACAAGTCCAGATGGCTGTGGGAAAGTAAATGAGGGTGAGTGGGGGCTAAGAGCTAGGAGCAGTCTTTTGTAAAGAGGGAAGGACAGGCAGGAATTGAGTCAGGGGACAGATAAAACTTGCAAGAAACAACTTAGATGAAAGTTAAACCTACTATTTAGCCTGTACAACAATAACCACTGGGTTAGACAACGATCCGGAGATGAGTGGTATTCAAGTCCAGAGCTTTATACTTTACACAAGCGGTAATGATCATCAGGTGTGCCAGCCCAAGAAGTGTGGGGAATTTTTGCATGTCACACCCCCTGCAAGAACCAAACAAATATGACACACTTACGTACATGATAAGCAGAGAAAGAGAGAAAGCAAAAGAGAAAAAGGATAGAGGTAGCAGGCTGTCACCAGAGGATAAGAGCTAGTAGCTGACACGACAGAATTTTAATCTTCATGATTGGATTTTGCCTCCCAAAATGCTCCAAGGAAGTTGTAGTTAACTTATCGCCAAGTCATTTTATGTATACAAGCGTGTACCTTTGTGAGTTTTTGTCCTAAAGTAGACATGTTTCACTGTCATATAATTTGGATACTTGGACTGACAATTGCCTATCCAAACTATGAACATGCTCCAACTACATATGTCCCACTTTTATATAACGCTTTTATGGGGGGAAAAAACGACTGGACTTTTATTTTTCAATCACTACAAATATTCTCAGGCAGATTGGTGAAGGTTTGCAAATAACTGCGGTCTGATTTATAAATGCAGAAAGATTGCCAACTTGTTGTACTTTGAGTCAGTCTGCAGCAGTGACCACAACTGCAAAGCATGTGTTTGCAATGTGGGACTCAACTCAGCTAGTTGTATTCTGGTCATATTTGTATATTAAAGCAAGGTTATGTTATATTTAAATGACCTTCCTGTCATAACTACATTTGTGGAAAAATTCAGAATTTCTGTTTTAAATCTGTGAGGTTCTGGCTGGACCCTGAATTTGAATTTTGCTGATTTATAACAGTTAATCGTTGTATCATAAAGAGATTGCATTTAGTTATCAACTTGACCCCAGTCAATCACAAACTCCATCTTATTGCTTATTTATCATCATATTTACACACCAAAGTCAGTGGTAGCTGACCTGGTCCCCGTCTTTGAAGTAACCATTTCAAAGGCAAGGCAACAAATCAACAAGTTCATCACACACAGTGAAAATAATTTTGGTTGTGCCATGGTCCCCATTTGCTATTTTCCTTAGTGTGCCTGTAATATTATACAGTTTCACCTCAGACTATTAAGAACATATAAATACTCATCCCTAACAGCCACAAAGAAGAAGAGAGTGACATGTTTGTCACTTGATTTGGCACAAAAGAACAAGTAATGTAACTATACGGGGCTTTCACTGGCAAGTTCAGACATTAATTAACTACAAACTGTCTTGACAGCATTGACCTTCAAAGTAACAGAGCTGCAGCATCCAATATGTTCTTGTTGATGGGACAAATATATTTAAAGTCCATCATATTTCATTGGGTGAAAAGTTGTGGCTCTCTAGCATTAGTACGTATCTTAGCTGCTAGCATGGTGCTAGTTAGCCAACTAGTAACAGCTGGCCAGTTTTTCAGACACAGCAGCCTCAAAGCTAGCTACCCATATGAGTAGCTAATATATCACTGAGCTTCCAGCACTGACATTTCACGCTGAAAGATTTTACTATGCAACTCTCATAAAAAAGGTCTGGGCTTCTAGTACTGTAAATTCCAGTGAGAAGACATAAGGCACAATGTACAATGTTGTTAATGTGCATGTCAGGAAACACCGAATTTAAGCCTACACTTGTTTTTTTGTAGTTTCTAATGGATGTGGCTACTACAGTGAAAGATGGTAAACCACTTACAGTGAACAGTTTGAGACAAGTGTTTTATCATTACCCTGCAGATGGGAGGTCCTGTGTGTTAACTGTTCTAAAAGCCAAACCCCCTCCCTATCATGCTCATTAAGATATTTCAGAAGACAATAATACTAGAGATATATGGTATATAAATAACCAAACTAAGGAAATGTTCATAAAGATTTAACAGTCTTACATTACTCTAGATAGCTCACATGATGGGGTTTGCAGGACAACCGGTGATAGAGCTGTCAATCCAGTGAATGTCTAAACCCCCACCCACATCAGGCTACAGTTTTTGTCTTGTGGCCATCTGCTTTGTAACCATGCAGAACCACAGGGAGCAGGAATTGATTCAAAGCCTGCTTTTCAGGAACTTCTTCTAAAATCTCCTTCCTCTCATTAATATTAATTATCACTAATATAAGTATAATTACAATACAGCATGACAAGTGCATGTTGGATTTATGCAAAGCATGCTGGCTGCCTACACAAACATCAGTTTTGAGTAGATTACAGATTCTCATGCCTTCACAATGTATTGTTTGGACAAAATAATACCTAAAGCTGCTATTATGTTTTAGATGAATCAAGAATAACACAGAAGTGTTAAGTTTAAAACGACAATATGATCTGGCATTGCCTATCTTTGATAGGTATCCTGCCAACAGCCATTAACATGCTGTGAGCACTGCTGCAATTCTCTGTGAGGACTAAGATAGTAGATGCACTCCATACTCTTTGCTGAAGTTTTTGCCTCTAGTGGCTCATAACAAGCCCTCCTCAGCTATTGAACAAGACGCAAGACTGCTGTAATCATAAAACTCATTGTTGATGTTGCTGAACAAGGTCAAGCGGGCAAAAAATATAAATGTCAGCAGTGAGAGCAGTCTCACGGGTGTCAGTTGCAGAGAACTGCTTTAATGGCACATACCCAGAGGACTATAGTACTACCAGGAATCAGAGTAGCTGTCACCCCATTATAAGTGTGTTCAGATGAGCTACAATAGGTATGTGGCTGTAGAATACTGTCCATCTGACAGGCAATATAATCTAATAATCGTCTGCAATCAGTTATCTACAATCAGACGGTCTGCATTGAAAATGTGACTGTTGCTGTTTCCTTATGGGTAAGAATACTTTAGCTCATGTTGATGATCCAAAATGACCTCCTCAAATAAGAATATTTTCTGCCTGCAATTTGCTAGTCTTTTTACTTTTTATGTATAAGCACTTACAATGACATTTCCAACTATATTGTCACCCACCTTTTTATGTAGCCAAGCAGACATATATATCTGTGCGTGTATAGGTGTTTTTGGATTATGGGAGGAAGCCAGAAAGAATCAAATACTGACAAATACTGTTTTAAACTTGTTATATAAAACAAAGATCATGTCAAGTAATCAACAAATGTAAATAATAAAAGAAATTAAGACTAAGTAACAATGACTAAATTCAGTTTAGCTGATTGACTTTCAGGTTTAAATTTAAAAATAAGTTATAGATAGAAGCAAAGAATCCTTACACTGGTAACTGCTACAGCATTATGCACGCTGGTCTTATAGTTTTTCAAAATCAATTAAGATAATGTATTATACATTTTTGTACTTTTATTTATTCGATTAAATTTTTCAGTTGAATTTTGTTTGTATAGCACCAAATCACAACAAACAGTCACCTCAAGATGCTCTGTATTGTAATGTAAAGCCTATGAGCTTTACATTACAATACATTACAATTTACCTATGAGCAAGCACTTGGCAACAGTGGGAAGGAAAATCTCCCTTTAAACAGGAAGAAATGTCCAGCAGAACTAGGTCAGGGAGGGGCAGCCATCTGGTGGGGGTGAGCGGAGAGAGACAGGACAAAAGACATGCTACAGAAAAGAGCCAGAGATTAATAATAACTGATGATTAAATGCAGAGTGGCATATAAACAGGGTGAAAAGAGGTGGATGGAAAAGAAATAGTCAATGTGTCAGCCTAGGCCCATTGCAACATAACTAAGGGATTTTCATGTACTTTGCAGTGGTACTGTAGGCAGGTTTAGAACTCCAAAGCAGGACTCGACACAGGACTGAACTTAAACTTCGGCTTTATTGCTGGAAACACTGGAATTAAAGGAGCTGGATGGGAGCTAGCAGAACAGACTACGAAATTCACTTAATCAGAAATATAAACGGATAGGAGAGCACACAGCGACAGGGAAGCCAGTGACTACAAATAACGTGAATAACTGAAAAACTGAAGAAAACAAAGAGAATATATATACTGTACACACCAGGTAATCGGGGAGACAGGACACACCAGGTAGCACAGCTGAACAGAATCTACCTAACAGGACAAAAGAAGCAAAACAGAATACAAGGCAGACGAGACTAAAGCTAACGAATTAAAACAGGAAGTGACAAATGGAGACCTGGACTAAGACACATGAACTTGATAGAGAGAAACAACACAGGCCTGAGAACGCAGCAAAAGAGAGAAAACCAGACAGAAACACCAGGGAGTAAGGAACTATATCATAAACAACATAAGAAACATGACTAAAGAATTTAATAATAACAGAACTTCAACCCCAAAACACAAAACACTGGGCAAAAGGCCCAGTACCATGACAGGGATGGTTCAGGGTCACCTGATCTAGCCCTAACTATAAGTTTGATGAAAAAGGTAAGTTTCAAGTCTAATTTTAAAACTAGAGAGGGTGTCTGTCTCCTGAATCCAAACTAGGAGCTGGTTCCACAGAAGAGCTGAAGGCTCTGCCTCCCATTCTGCTCTTAGGTGTCCTAGGAACCACAAGTAAGCCAGCAGTCTGAGAGCCAAGTGCTCTGTTACGGTGACGCAGTGCTATGAGCGCTTTAACATAAGGTGGGGCCTGATTATTCAAGGCCATTATTTGTTATGCACAAATAAAGTAAATAGAAGAAAACAATGCACCCACAGACCACCTATAAGGAAGATTTCCACATAACCACCTAATAACAAACTGTGAGGGTGTATTGCGAGCCTGTATGTTTACATCACCTGGGATAAACATTTAGTATTCTCCAGCCTATATACATTCTGTACATATGAACCCTCACATGCACATCCACAAAAACACAAATACTCCCCAGCTTGCCTGTTAACAGTTGCATCTCTCACCACTTTATGCCACAGGCCCTGAACAAGCCATCTGCACATTTCTGACTCTGCCAGCCTTGCCTCAAGAGATGGACTTGTGTTTGTGTGTGTATCTATGTATGCATGCTTATATATTTATTTTATTTATTTTTTATATTTATATTTAGGCGCAGCACTAATTTAAGGAAATAATTTCGATAAGGATGAATTGTGCAGTATATATTGGTGTGTGGTGTGGAAGGATATGGAACAACAAGGTTGACTGGGAAGATAAAAAGAAACAAGGGGAAAAATGGGGGATAGAATAGGAGGACAAAAAAATAAAATAAAACAAGCACATTCGGTTGTCTACAGCCATGTTAGTGTGGCTGTGGCAACTTATGTACGGTGCTCACAATGATATATGAGCATGCTCGTGTTTGGCAGACATGCTTATCGTGCAAGCAATCTTCATTTTGTATTTTTGTTTACTAATAGCTGGCAATTTGAACTAAACACAAGAACAGCTGCCATTTGGTTTAAGAGACATTTGGTCATTTGCCAAAGAAGTGTATACATTCAGTTTGATAGTTGGAGCAGATGGAAAGTTAAGGATTTACCATAATAATAATGCTAATAATTTATCCTGTTGCAAACATGAATGTCTTCACAAAATTTTGTATCAATCCATTCAATAGTTCTTGAACGATTTCATCTAAAATCCCAAGTGTTTGCTGGTAACAGTTAAGTTGACATACTATCCATAAGCAGCAATTATGCATAAATATCTTAAACTGTATTTGATAAAAGATAAAATTTAATTTGATATACATGCAGGGGCTTGGTGTGACAGAAGAGGAGGGTAAAGGTGAGGTTGATGATTTCCTAAAGGGAGCAAGAAGAAGAAGAGGAAGGACAATTTAGTGAAAATATAATTTTAGATGACAGTAGTTCAACAATTCATGAATACTACCTTCATTTTATTTTTCTAGATGTTTGTGCTTGTGTATTTTTTTTCCCAAATCGACTTGTCATGCTTTAAAAAATGAAGAGCTGTTATAGAAATTACTTTCAAATTTCATGTACCGGGTCTACTGAAACCCAAGGAGCGCTATCATCAGCAATTTGGGATAATCATGCACTCAACATGCACTGTAAATGTAAATGAAAGCGAATAAATAAAAGCCTGGGAAGCAAATAAAGAGAAAGACAAACTAAAGTTCAATCCTTCTTTAGCTGTGTTGCCCAATCAAAGAACGGAGCAGCAGTAATTATCTAAAATATAATCAGTGGCTTTTTAAATGCCAATCATGGAGAAAACATACAAACACATATCAGCGTATATGCACACACACACACAAAATACACATCCAGACACAGACACACATACACACATATCTCTTGAGTGTGTATGGCCTCCAGCATGAGTCCCAGTATCTGATATGCAAACAGTTCTACCCAGTTATATCAAAACATGTCATTTGGAGGAGCCAAAAAAAGCTTGCTTCCCTCCCCTCCCTATTCCCAAATATGCACACCTGTTTTTTGTGACAGATAAACATCCACAAACATTTTTTTTCCCATCAGGATTTGAATTGTTTTTTTGTTTGTTTTTTTGTTTTTTTAGATTGCAGCAGGTTCATACAGAAATACTAATTGTACGTTCTCTGGCTGCTAAATTTTATATAATTAAAACTTGTAGTCTGGTACAGAAAAAACCCCGAACAGATGTTACTACATGTGTCTCAAAGGTTTCTGAAAATATTGCATATGAATTTAGTTTTTCATGCATGCATATATAATACATAACAGCTAAACACTGATTAACATAATGAAACAGTTAACAGAGTTACAGCAATAGTGCGTTTCTATTTGGTCTCTTCTCAAAAGTAGGATGAAAAGATTGCTCTTTTTCAACAACTCACAATGCAAAATGTATTCCAAAATGACTTATTATGAGACACCACAGAGCATATGAAGGAGGGCACTATTATTAATACAGCCAAGTAATGTTTTGAAATGTAATAATGCGTACACTTTATTATAATACTTATTTTTTAGGAATATGTATGAGTAATTGACTATATAGTTTTCATGTATCACAAGAATTTAAGCTTAGTTTTTGTTTTGTTTTTTTTCTTGTGAGGTTTCCTGGAAGAAATCATTTGTCCCATTTTAGCTCATTCCTCTCATCCTTTTTAAAATACCCCCAAACAAACCAAACTAGGCAGCCTGTATAAATTATCTGTTTATCATTTAGCTTTTGAATTTATCATTCTATCGTTAAAATTTTTTTTATCACTAGTAAGAGTTTTAAACTTTGTTCATTTCTGGGTAGGAAGAGTACCAGTGCAGTGCTTTATGTAATTATAACAGCTTTTAAAGTGTTGATAGCCAGACTCCCTCCAGTCTTTGTGCTAAACTGAGTTAAACACATCCTCATTCCACTTCTGTGCTTAATTCTACAGGAAGTTGGAAAGAAAGTTAATATGAATCTTTCTCAAAAGGTATAACCACTCCTTTGTTCTGTGCAAAAACATAAATAAGTCCTTGTAGTATTCATATAGTGTCACTGTGTCAGAAAGTATGCACATGTAATGAGCTGAACACAGTGTTCCTTTCATTTTGTGTGTGTGTGTGCTTGCATGTGTGTTGGTGTATGTGCGTGCGTGTGGTTGTGTTTCTTAAATACATTACATTGGGTGTCTTACTGCTCACTCATTGCTAAATGTAACATGAATATCCCGAAGCCCACCTCTGTGATTACTAGGTACTGATAATGTATGATGCACAGTACCAGACAAATGGGTAAGTGTGTCCAAACTTTTGACTGGTACTGTATATTTTAAGTTTGTGTGTGCTTGTGTGGATCTGTTTGTGCGGTTATGCAGGTTTGCGTTTGCACGTGAACATGTGTTCGTGGCGGAGATAAAGAGTGCATCCAGAAGCAAAAAAGAGGGAAGAGAGAGGGAGAGAGAGAGGGAGTTTTTGAGTGTGTGTGAAGGAACTCTTTCATCTTCACCCCAGAATCCCTGGCGAGGTCTTCCATGCCAATCCATTTCCTGGAGTTGGCTTCAGCTTCACCCGATGGGACAACACACACACACACACACACACGCACACACACACATGCACACACACATGCATACACACAAACTTGGCTCTCTTCATGCCACTGTGAAAGCTCTGCAATCTTGCTCCTACACACAGGGAAACTGTCACACACACACATACTTGGCCCAATGGGACGACAGCGAGGAAATGGCAAGCAGCAGCTGGGGGGTCCCTTTGCTCCTCTACAGAAACTGTAGCACCCTAGAGGCATCCCCTCGCACCGTCTTATCACTTTGTGCCTGCATGCATATTTCGGAAGGTGTGTGGTGTGCTGTATGTTTGTGTGCCGTCTAATTTGTGTCAGAATGGGAATGTGTGATGTTGTCCTCCCTGATCACTACCAAGGTACCTGTCATGCTTGCACTCCTGTGTTGTTGTGCAAAGCTTGCTTGGGAGTGTGTGTGTGTGTGTGTGTGTGTGTGTGTGTGTGTGTGTGTCTGATGGCTCATTTGAAACTTCCAGAAATAAAAATGAATGAAAGATAAATAGGGCTAGAGTACTGAAACAAACCACACAGACTTAAATACTGCCCTGCTCACTGGAAGTGCAGGCGTATGTCACGACATCGTGTTTGCTTTCTTTTTTTAGTCTGTGTGTGTGTGTGTGTGTGTGTGTGTGTGTGTGTGTGTGTGTGTGTGTGTGTATCAGTCCACAGGCATTTTTTGAAACCTCTCTGTGCATTAGCGTGTGTTTGTGTGCATGTGTGGTTCTGTGTGATACTAACCGCAGGCGTCCAAGTCTGTTCATTAGCAGGCTTAGCTAGCAGAGGGAAGCATGTAAAGATGACTGCTATTAATTTAGCATCTCACTGGCCTCCTTCGCGCTTGCTCCCTTTTTTACTCTCACACACATACATACGCATGCACACATGCACACATACAGAGATGACTGCCAATTCATTAAGTGAACGTTTGGAGCCCCAGACTGTACCAACTGGTAGAAGCTAACTAATCTGCACTGCGCCAGTGGAGAGAGAACGAGCCAGAGAAACAGATAACATTCACCGAGGGGGACATTCAGCCTCTGAAAACAACTATTAACATCAACATTTGGGAAGGCCTCAACTTCAAAAAGATAAACACAGACTTACAAGTACTGGCATTTGGTTGTGAATACAAGTCATAAAACATCGGGCATCGGAAAGCTGCAGCTAGGTGTATTAGAGGCTTTGTGTGGCTTTTGTTCGTGTTCCTCAGCAAATGCTACAGGAGAAATTCACTCACTGTTTATTACTTGCTGTTCTCAATCCTTGTCACATTTTCTGCAATGTGGGAAGCTGTGATCGGATGGACAATACCAATCTGAGGACAAAGGCTGGGTTTGTATGCATGGTCCACTGAGATCTGTACTCTTCCAGGCTGCACAAGTTTAAGCAGAGCAATTTGCTCAAAAGTCTAAATCTAATTATCACTTGATGGACAAGGTTTAGGTTGCTTGAACTGCTTAAGTATAATTAGTGTTTAATTATCACAGATTGGCTAAAACACATCAAAGTAAGTCTACGCATTTGATTTAATGACAAATTTAAAGACCCCTCCTGAGAGAAAAATTGCTAATAAGTATCAAATATCAATGCAAAACAAAAAAAAAAACATTGATCAGGCAGTCACTGGCACCTAACCCAAGAAGAAATACCACCCAAAGCTGCGGACCCATCACTATTTACAGTAAATGTGCAGCATTCAAAGGCAACATAATTTTTTATTATTAAATGGATGCTAGTGAAGGACCTCTTGGCAAGAATTTTAGTTGCCCTGGGCAATCAGGGGTTAAGAGTCCTATTTTAACGTAAACCACAGTGTTTTGATAAACTTAACCAAGTAGTTTTTAGTGCCGAAACCTAACCACCAAGTAAAATCTGAATAAAAAAGTAAAAATTCAACAAATTAGTGAAAGAAACCAAGCAAATCAAAATCCAAAGCTTCTAGGCAAGAATCCTGTCTCCTGGCTGAATCACTAGCTCACTAGCCTCCTAATTCAGTCTTTGTAGCTCTTTAACAGTGGACCATTAACTTGCAGCATACAATATTGCCAGAAGTGGTTTGTGAAGACACAGACACTTGTGTTTGATTTGGAAATGCCAACAGCAAAATGATACTGGGTGGTTAGTACTGCTGTCTTACAGCTAGAATCCATTTTGGCCCGGGCGTTTCTGTGTGGAGTTTGCATGTTCTCTTGCTGTTATCCTTCTGTCAGAAATCACCCTCAACCCACATGTCCATCCTACCTGTGTTTTCTTCACCTCTGTTGTGCCTTTGGATGGTTGACCCCAGGTGCTTAAACTCAGCTACCTTCATTATCTCTACTCCTTGCATGATTGCCTTTCAACCTGTCTCCCTCTCTTTCAAATGCATGCATTCTGTCTTGCTTCTACTGACTTTCATTCCTCGTCCCTGCAGTATATACCTCCACCCCACCAGGCTTTCTTCCATCAGCTCCCTACAGCCTCACAGATGACAATCTCACAGTGTCGTCTGCAAACATCATAGTCCACAGCCTGACCTCATCTGTCAGCCCACCTCAAACTCATCTGGCACTCCTACTGCACACCTCACCACTGTCTTGCTGTCCTCATACATATTCTGAACCAACCTCACATACTCTAAATCCACAAAGACACAGTGAAGCTCCTTCTGACCTTCTCCATACTTCTCAAATAACACTCTCAAAGCAAATATCACATCTGTACTGGTCTTTCTCAGCATAAAGCCATAATGCTGCTTGCTGATCATCACCACTCTTCCTAATCTAGCTTCAACAACTCTTTCCCATATCTTCATGGTATGGCTCATCAACTTTATCCTTCGTTGGTTGCTACAGTTCTGCACATCACCCTTGTTCTTGAAAACTGGCACCAGTACACTTGTTTTCTATTCCTCTGGTTTAAAAGTCCACCGTCCAATGCCATCTTTCTGTCAATACAAGTTCTATCCTCCTTTCTTAGTGTCTAGCCTCACATACAACTCACAATAACTCCTTTTCCTTTACCTTTGCCACCTCTCTCTTTGCTATACACCTTGCCTCCCAGGACTGCTTCTTACTTTCTTCATCATGCTGACTATCCCACTTTTTCTTTGCCAATTTCTTCCTTTGAACATTTCCTGTACTTCCTCATTCCACCACCAGGTCTCCTTGTCCACTTTCCTCTGTCCAGATGATACACCTTCTTGGCAGTTTCTATCAGTCACTTGGAGTCACTATCATTTGTCCTTCCACATTCCTATCCTTAGCTCCATACCCACCCAACACCTCCTCATTACCTCTGTTCCCTTCACCTAAATGTACAATGAAGTCCATTCCAATCATCATTCTTTCCCCAATGGGAACAATCTCTACCACTTCATCCAGTTCACTCCAGAATTCTTCTTTTTCTTCTGACATCCAACTTGTGGGGCACACACACTGACAACATTTAACATCACTCCTTCAACCACCCCACTCCAATGACTGGGGCTTTGAAGAATGTCTTAATAATTAGTATACTGTAATGTTAATAGCAACATCAGCCCTGAAAGTTATAACCATCCACCCATCCCCTTCTGCTTTTCGTGTTCAGGGTCGTGGGGGGCTGGAGCCTATCCCAGTTGACATAGGGTGAGAGGCAGGGTACAACCTGAACAGGTCGCCAGTCTGTTGCAGGGCTAACACAAAGAGACAGACAACTGCTCTCACTCACATATGGGCAATTTAGAGTGACCAATTAACCTAACCCCAGTAACTGCATGTCTTTGGACTGTGGGAGGAAACCGGAGTACCCGGAGAAAACCCACACAGACACGGTGAACATGCGAACCCCAGACACCGAGAGAGGCCCGGGCCAAGGTGGAATCGAACCCAAACCTTCTAGATGCCATTCCGGCTGAGGCAGCAGTGCTAACCACCACGTCATCGTGCTGCCCGTTATAACCACATTAAGATAAATATACACGACAATCTGAGATTACAAAGATGTAATTTTTAGTATACCAGCTCATTGCTGCAATTACAATTATAAGATGTAAATCCCTTAAGAATGTTTAAGTATATCCAATCTTGATGCATAGTAGGGAACCTGTGTGTATCCATGTGTAAGTCTCACTCACCATCCCCATAGCTGCGTTAATCATCCTTGCTGCCACTCACTCCCAAGGTCTTAGTGGCCCTCTGCTGAACACTGCAATCCACAATTCAAATAGAAAAAAAAAATTGGTGTTTTAAGCAGCTCAGTGAATCAGTGAATGTAAGTCTGCAAAAGGGCACTCTGATTTCAGAAGGATAGGTTATTACTTTTCTAATCCTACTAAAAATTAGTTTATAGGTTAAAATTAATATTCCAGTCATAAGAGAATTACCATTTAGTAACAGCACTGCAGCATTAAGGGAGAGAAGATGAGGCAGCAGTGTTGTACATGAACATGCTAAAAAAAAAAAAGAGTGCATTTGTTGAACGTTTTTAGTGAGCAGTGAACTAAGCACATAATGTTTTGCACGAGAACGTGAGGTCTTCTCATGAGACTCAACAACAATATTTTGAGAGTGAAATTGTGCTGTGAAGTGTGTGTATTGCATCTGATGGACTGTAAATCACAACACAATTACTAACAGCACAACCACAGGCAGTTAGTGATGGCTCAGGCCATAGACATATACATAAAGAAACTGTACTGATCACTGATGTTCACTGGAACAATTTGACACATAGCCAGCATATTGGACAGAAGGAGCCATGTCTACTAATGAAAGTCTATTAAGGAAGAAGGTCAATCCAAATTACTAAAAATCATAACTTGCTGAATTTTCAAGTGATTTTCAAGGAGTTTAGTTTGTTACAAGTAACAGACACGTATTTATTATATGGGATGCTTGGTTAAATTAAAAATGCTTCTTAGCATACCAAAATTTCTATTTTGTGTTGCCTGAATATTAAAATTCAGCAAATGCAGATTTCACAAGGTCCTGTATTTGGACACACTCACCCATTCAAATGAATGGTTGAATGTGTCCAATCTTTTGATTTGAGTCCCCTCCATGACTCGCCACCTTATCATGGTAGAGGGGGTTGTGTGTCCCAGTGATTCCAGAGACTATGTTGTCTGGGGACAAAGGGGTCTCCTAAGGCAAATTGGTCCTGGGTGTGGGACCAGACAAAGAGTGATTTCAACTGCCCTGATGGAACAGACACCAAGGGAACAGTTTAGCCTGCCCAGGATAGGACTACTGGGGCCCCACCCTAGAGTCAGGCCTAGGGAAGGTGCTTGAGGGAGAGCACCTGGTTGCCAGGCCTTAGCCCATAGGGCCTGGCCAGGTACAGCCCCAAGAGGGGACATAGGCCCACCCTCCTGTAGGCCCAGCACCCCAGAAGGCATATAAGGGTTGGGTGCAATGTGTGTCGGGCAGTGGCCAAAGGTAGAGGCCCTGGTGGACCAATCACCAGCTACAGAGGCTGACTATTGGGACATGGAACATCAACTCTCTGTCCAATCTGACCTTCCTGGGCTTTTCACCTTGCTGTCAAATCTTTTGTATTTACATTCATAAAGGTTTCCCTTGATC
Organism: Pterophyllum scalare; assembly: GCA_024447675.2. Classification (NCBI taxonomy): domain Eukaryota; kingdom Metazoa; phylum Chordata; class Actinopteri; order Cichliformes; family Cichlidae; genus Pterophyllum; species Pterophyllum scalare. The sequence goes on from JAMQGT020003346.1 coordinate 72,489, forward strand.
ATAGACAATGACACATCCACTTCCTTGAAAGTTTTCTTGACTTAGTTAGATGTCATGAATGACTTTTTCTTAACCAAGGAAAGACAGTGCAATCATCTTCTTTAGTTGTCTTGTTTGTTCCAAGCATTTTTGTGTTGCTGAGCAGGTCAGTACATTTATTTTGTTTTTAAAAATGTACCAGATTGTTGATTTGGCCACTCCTAAAGGTTGTCCTATTTCTCTGATAGGCTTGTTTTATTGTTTTCAGCCTAATAATAGCCTCCTTTATTTGCAACTACATCTCTTTGGACCTCATGTTGAGAGAGAGTTCAAGTGAAAAGCTACGAACTGCAAGTTCATCGACTGCAGATCTATTTGCTTAATTATTCAATGAATAATGAAGGAACAGGCCTCACTTAGCCATGAAACTGCCTGTTGGTCAATTGTCCAATTAATTTTGAGCCTCTGTAAATTGAGAACTACAGTACCAGTACCATTCATATGAATGGGTAAGTGTGTCCAAACTTTTGACTGGTATTGTACATGCAAAAATGGCTGGAATTTCTAGTCAGTTAATAAAATAATTTTATCAAACTGTTGAATTAAAGCTGAAAGTCTGCATTTCAATCACATCTTGATTGTTTTATTTAAAATCCACTGTTGTAGGTGTGCAGAAGTAAAATGATAAAATGTGTCATTATCCAAAAACCTATGGACCTGACTGTATTTTTATCTATGTGAAGTGAACTTTGTGCTAGCTTTTGCAGTGAGAGAACATGTACACAACACTTTAAGGCAGATTTTTATAACTGAAACATTTAATATTCTATTTGGACAAATAAAAACAGTTGGGATGACAGAGTTGCATGAGGAATGAACTGGTATTCAAAGAATGGACAAGTTCCTCAGCTGACACAAACACTGACAAACCTCTTGTGTTAATATTTCCTAGCAAGGATAAGGCAATGTTCATGCAATTATTTGGTTGACAAGAATTGATTTTGGCTTGTTTAATTACCACCTTTCAAAACCAATGGCACATCACTGATTTCTAACCTTCTTTGTTTATTTTGCGGGCCCATGGTAAAGCCATAGAAAGCCAGTCCCTCGAATATCTGTTTCACTGATTGGTTCTTTGAATTTCCAACTTCACCACTGGAAAAACCATTTTTGTCATTTCTATTTGAAGCGCAAAGTGATTAAGCAAATGTGAAAGAAAGTCAATTTCACACCACATTCATCTGCAAACACCAGGGGAAAAAAAGAATCTGTTTATTAACAGTGACTCTCAAATAAAGGCTACAGTGTAAAGTTGGCAGGTTCACAAATATAGCTGTTTCACACACAACTTGTCCACCTTAAAGCCCACGGAGACAGTACCTTTCTTTTGATAGTTCATTGCCATGCTTCTATGCAATAAAGAGGCTCTTCTTTCCAGCTTATCAACCACTTTTAAAATATCCAGTGATTTTTATGTGTGTTTATGTGTGTTAATGAGAGAAATAGAGAGGTAGAGAGAGAAACAGATAAAGAGTCAGTGGAGGAGCATGTGTATGTGTTCATGTTGGACATAATTAACTGGATGGTGCTGAGAGAAAGATGAGGGCAGGGCAGCTTTAAAGCTTTGTCAGACCATACTGACCTTGGTAACAAAGGCTTTTTGCCCAAAGTTATTAACAATAATTGGACCTAATTACATGATGAATAAAAAGAGGAGGAAATTGCAGAGGAGTGTTCTATTGAACAGTCATTACAAAGACTAGAAAATAGCACAATAAGAGGTCGAGTAGAACCAGTGCTCAGTATTTATGCTTTTGTGCATTTGTGCATGTATTTGGATGTGTGCCTGTCCCATGTGCTCTTATAACTGAAGCTTCTGAAAAATAAAGATGTCATTTTAAGCACACCGGGTCACAGATTTGTCTGCTCCAAATTTATTTAATACTGTGCACTTTGGAGTTCCATAGCTTGGCATCTTTATAATGAATTACGAGCTGCATCGGGCAGTACACATCGACTGTTTTCAACAAAGCCTTAAACACATTTCACCTATTAAAAACATGTATGTTCACAGGTTGGTGGCCAGGTCCAATCAAGGAAGCCAAACAAGCTGTTTCTTAAACATATCACAATATGTCCTAAAATTATGTCAACAGTATGTTAACAGTAACATGAATGCTTTTTATTATTATTATTATTGCATTTTATTATTATTGCATATGTGTAAAGCAGACATATATTCAGAGAAATTAGTAAGGAAAGCGTAAGAAGGAAAGGCTTGTGTAGCAAGACAAGCACAGTGAAGGTGTGCAAGATTGCCTCTAGAATATCAAAGAGTGCCTGCATCAGAAAGGGTTAGGCCTGCCGTCATTAAGCATGCTCTCTTAATGATGAGACTCTCACTCTTGCACTGATGAGGGAAGGAGAGAGACCTGCAGCTAGCCAATTGGAGTCAATTTCTGCATGACAGAGTATGCTAGTGTACATGCACGTGCACTCTCTTATATGTGTGTATGTGTATATCTGTGCATATGAATTTCTGGGTATTTGTCCATAAGAGAGACAGAACGTGACTTCAGCTACTTCGTGTAAGGAATTTGTTATTCAAGCTAATTTTACTGCATTCTAAAAACATCTTTTCAACCTATCCACATCAGTCAACTAGCCTAAGGAGAGAGACAGACACCATGCTAACAAGATGAATTTAGACAGGGAAGCAACTGAAGGGCGGACATATTGACAGACCACAAACACAATTGAATCAAATTAGTCCACAGTGTATTCATTTAGTCCAATTAGTTCCAGAACTAATGCTATAAAGAGAAATTGCCAATAAACTGCTCACCTCCACTGCACCTTACACCTTTTTCAGGTGAGCTTAAGGGCAAAGTCAAATGTAAAAACATCCTCTGTGTGACAACAAATAATTGATTAAACAATTTAAAATATAGATCAAGCCACAATTAGATTTATTGCATATACATCTTACCAAACACCACTGACAAAGACAGCGTTTTAGTAGGCACAGATAGCTTCTGAATTCAAGCACTTAATGTTGACCTGCAAATAATTTCCTAATGTTGCTGCAGTCAGTCAGGTTTGTCATTGTTAAACAGGAAAGGTTACCAGCTTATCAACTATTAGCACAGAAGGACAGAGGAAAACTTTCAAGGAATAGCAGAAAACAAGGCATTTATTTGAAATTATTGAATTATTTGAAAACAACACAAGTCCACAGGTGTATCAAACCAAGCACCTTGGCATGTAGACTAATTCCAGAAACATTTGTGAAAGAATGGGTCACAGGAGTTCAGTAAATTCCAGCATGGTACCATTATAGGATCCCACCTGTGCAACAATTCCAGTTGTGAAATTTCCTCATTACTAAATATTCCACAGTCAACTGTTAGTGGTTTTATAACAAAGTAGAATTCAATGAGAATGAAAGCAACTCAGCCACAAATAGGTAGGCCACATAAAATCACAGCAGATGCTGAGGCGCATAGTGTGCAGAGGTCAATAATTTTCTGCAATCAATTGCTACAGACCTCCAAATATCTACAGTGCTTGGAGAGCTTCATGGAATGGGTTTCCATGGCTGAGGAGCTGCATCCAAGTTGCATCTCGAGTGCAATGCAAAATGTCAGATGCACGCTGCCACTGGACTCTAGAGCAGTGGAGGGAAGAATTGCACTTCTCCATCTGGCAATCCGATGAACTGTTGCCAGGAGAACTGTACTTGACTTACTGCATTGTGCCAAGTATAAAGTTTGGTGGAGGGGGATTATGGTGTGAGGTTCTTTTTCAGGAGCTGTGCTCGGCACCTTAGTCCCAGTGAACTATTAGTGGACCTGCCATACTTGGGTTGCATGGGGAGCCACTCTTGTCAAGACATGAAACAATGGATGGAGGTCTCCAAATGAAGTCCAGCACCCCAAGGCTTCATGAGCTCCTGCATGAGAAGTACCGTTGACAAATAGAGGAAGTGGCGGGCATCAAGAGATCCTACCAGTGGCTAGAAAAGGACAGGACAATGGCTCTGGTCATGGCAGCACAAGAACAGGTCCTAAGCATCAGATCCATAGAGGTGGGAATCTAACACAGCTAACAGGACCCATATTGCAGACTGTGCATAGGTGCCCTGGAGACTATCCAACACGTAGTCGCAGGATGAAAGATGCAAGCTGGGACTGTGTACACCGATAGGCACAACCAAGTGGCTGGGATAGTGTATGGGAATATTTGTGCTGAATAGAATCGAATACAATTGAACAGAATAGGGGCAGCATGGTGGCACGGTGGTTAGCACTGCTGCATCACAGCAGGAAGTTCCTAGGTTTGATTCCACCTTTCTGTTTGGCGTTTGCACATTCTCCCCATGTTTGTGTGGGTCAGCTGGGATAGGCAACAGGACAAGCAGAAGAGAATGGCTGGATAGAATAGAAAGCTTTTATTGTATAACATATAACACAGAAGCAAGGCATTAAAAGGGAATAAATAAAACAAATATAATATACTAGTTATTACATAGTTTTCAGTTGTTGCACCATATTGCACAGGGTTGTGGGGAATAAATAAATAAGGCACAGCTATACACCGCTAAACAGTAGTCTGTGAGTAGGCAAACAGTGTACATTGTGCTGTGACCAGTGAGGTAGACAGCAGAAGCGAAAAGGTGTAAGCAACTGTTGTGTGTTATTATGTAGTGTTAAGGAGTCTGCTGGCCCAGGGGTAAAAGCTGTTCCTCAGCCTGTTTGTCCTGCTTTTGTGGGACCGGAAGCTCTTCCCTGATGGCAGCAGGTTGAACAGGTGCTGACCAGGGTGAGAAGGTTCTGCCAAGATTTTTTTGCTTTACTAGTGGAGCTGGCAGTGTTCTCCAGGAGGTCAGCTGATGATCTTTCAGCAGCCCTGGGAACCCTCTGCGGGTCCTTCCTGTCTGCAGCAGAGCAGGCAGCAAACTTGACAGTACCTCAGCACTGGCTCTGCGGTGGCCGGGTAGAAGAACAGAAGGTTTCACCGCAGCACATGCAAGAAGTGTAGACTCTGCTCTTTTTTTCTTTTCTTTTATACCAGTGCTGACATGTTGGCATATATATATATATAAAAATGTTTGTTTGTTTTGTTTTTGTTTGTATACAGGAATATCTGTGCCGAGCATGACCTGGCCACAGGGCAAGCTGGGATTTTTTTTTTATATACATGTCCTCCGAGCTCGGGTCCTCCACCAGGGGCCTGGAACCTTAAGGGTCCTGCGCAGTATCTTATCTGTTTCCAGGACTGCTCTCTTCTGGACAGAGATCTCAGATGTCATTCCTGGAATCTGCTGGAGCCACTGTCCCAGTTTGGGGGTCACTGCCCCGAATGTTCCGATTGCCACAAGGACCACTGTTACCTTCACCTTCCACGTTCTCTCAAGCTTGCTATTGCTACTTCTATCACTACCTTGAAGAACTGGGGAGTTGGCCTAAATCTATTTTCTTTGAAGCCCATCAGAACAACTCTGTCTGAGAAAGCATGCCCACCACCTACTACTTGCATAGACACAAACCTCCCTGTACAGAGGGAGAAACAAGCACATTCACAAAATAAGTGCAATGAAAAAACTAACAGAAAGCAACTTAAAGTTACACAAAGAACTTATTTGATTCCTTATGGTGAGACACCTACATAGAGTTGTGCCTCACATTAAAACTTATTTAATTTCCTTGATTAATCCAAATCCAATTGACATTTGTGCATGCTATCATATATACATATATTATATTACCAAAATAATTCACTCATCTGCCTGTACTTGCATATGAACTTGAGTTACATCCCACTCTTAATCCATAGTGTTTAATATGTTGTTGGCCGATCCCTTGCAGCTATAACAGCTTCAACTCTTCTGGAAAGGCTTTCCACAAGGCCATAAAGTGTGTTTATGGGAATTTTTAACCATTCTTCCAGAAGCACATTTGTGAGGCCAGACACTGATATTGGAAGAGAAGGCCTGGCTCACAGTCTAATTTATCCCAAAGGAACACCTGGGCCATTCAAGTTCTTCCACACCAAACTTGCTCATCAATGTCTTTATACACCTTTGCCCTGTGCACTGATGTGTAGTTATGCTGGAACAGGAAGGGGCCATCCCCAAACAGTTCCTACAAAGTTGGGAGTATGAAATTATCCAAAAGGTCTTGATATGCTGAAGTATTATAAGTTCCTTTCATTAGAACTAAGGGGCCAAGCCCAAATCCTGAAAAACAACCTCACACCATAATCCCCCTTTTATCAAATGTTACAGTAGCATAATGCAGTCAGTCAAGTACCGTTCTCCTGGCAACTGCCAAACCCTTTGCACTGCACTTGGTGGTGTTTGGTGGCCACATGACATTTGGAGGTCTGTAGCGATTAACTCTGTAAAAAGTTGTCAACTTCTGTGCACTGTCATCCGCTGATCCTGCTCTGTGATTTTACTTTGCCTACCTCTTCGTGGCTGAGTTGCTGTTGTTGTTATTATACCACTAACAGTTGACTGTGGAATATTTAGTAGTGAGGACTGCTTGCACAGGTATCCTATCCTATCAATTCTCTGAGCTCCTAAGAGCGACCCATTCTTTCACAAATGTTTGTAGAAGCAGTCTTCATGCCTAGGTGCTTGATTTTAGGCACCTGTGGCCTTGGAAGTGATTGGAACACCTGAATACAATGATTTGGATGGTGAGTGAATACATAGTCTCTACAGTTGCAGCTGCTACAGTAGATGGCCGTTTTACATGAAAAGGCTTTGTATGCCTAAGATTTGTCAGCTGTGATTTTGGCTGAAGCTGTGGTTATCTTTTCTTTATTATAATCTGTAAAGAAAAGGTATAGTCGATGGCTTTGATCACCTATGAAGAAGTTTTTAATAATATTACAAATGCATACATTGCAAGGTACAGTATAGGAAACTAAATTGTAGTAGGCCAATACTTCCTATTACATAATATAATACTGTGTTTTAGCAGCAACATATTTTATGAAGGACAAGTGTTTCAAACCTATATAAAAATGAGAACTACTAAAACTGCTAAAAATGTCTACACAGGATAATGTTCAAATTACACATAAACAAACTGTCCTGGAAATGGAAATAATGTTTTTGGGGGAAAAAAGCAAATATTTTGTTTACAACTCTGGCTCTGTATTCCTTAGAATGGTATATTAATTTAAGATGATCTTCTCTTGAAATTTTTACTTGCTTATACTATTTCATTAGAGTTTTGACAGAACAGTACATTGGACAGGAAAAAGGAAATCAGCCTAATTGTAACAAAGTGAAGTGGTATTTTCAGTCCAGGCATATTATGCCTATTCAACTTGAAGTGCCTCAATCTCAACTCTGCTTTAATAGAGTGATAGAGAGGTTTTGTTGGAGAGAACCACCCAGACAGTATGGACCCACCTGAACTGCTAAAGTTAAAAAAAATAAAAGAAAGAAACTCAGCCAGTGGGGGGAAAAAAAATCTAATTTAATAGAAAACAGTTCAATCAGTGAGTTGAAGATCACTACTATACATATACTTTACCATACTCATAGCAGAGACTGCATTGATGAAGATATGATTACATACAGGAAAGCATATCTTCATCAATGCAAAAGCTCAAAAGATCAAAAGATGCTTCATGTTGAGTTACTCTTTTTTTTTAACAGTGAGTTGTTTCCCCTTAATCAAACATTTTATTTGTGGTTTTTACCCAATTATGTTTCTGTTGCTTATTTTCAAAACATAGTTTGGTTTAACCCATTAACAGCGATCGCCGCCGATGCACCTGTTACCTGCCCTTACACGACGGTTTCTGAAAGCTGAGAAATTACAGTTCGCACACAACATAAGATTATTACGCTAATTGTTGCCAGATGTCCGCAAATGGCAGCACTTTGGGCCCGTGGTAAATAAAGGGTTAAACTAATGGCATTAGAAAGTATTTATGTTTATTTATAGGGAATTAAATTGTATGATAGTCATTTTGATTTCCAGGTACAACTTTTTATTTTTATTTTCCATTAATATCTGTTCATTTATTTATTTGACTCATGCCTCCAGTGGTGTGGTGGTTAACATGTTGGTATGGCAGGCAAAAGGCAGTTGGTTCAATTCGGACTGGAAATACAAATCTGATCTAAATTCTGTTTAAGGTCCAGTAGCTGCAAAGTGTACGCACAAAATGACAAGAAGACACAATATACATGCATCATGTACAAGAAATACATATGTAACATACACAGTAAAACTCAGCCCCTCATGTGTTATATACATAGACAATAAAAAAGAGGCAACTTCATGATCCAAAAAATGAAGCCAACACAGAAATGCCTTAAACCTGCATTCTATCTGAAGGTTACCAAATGAGGACAGTTCTGATTACAAAAATGTGACAAAAGCATTTTTTTTTCTTGACATCCAGAAGTACTTTGCTGTTGAATTAATTGTCTTAGTTACTCATTTTGGGCCATATTAATTTAAAAAATGTAATGTATTTTATAAATCTTGGTCATACCATGTTTCAAAAAGGAGTATTAGCCTTAGTATTTTCCACTTGCTCATTTGCTAATGGCTTGTCAATCCCAAGTCATTACCCAATGAGCAAGTGGTTTCACAGTCATACCCACCCCTTGTCACATCTGGTTTCTGAGATGGCGATGGTGAAAACTGTTATGGTTCAGCAAGGCTGGGTTGAGTGGGGCATTGTGTTCCTGTGTTGTCTGTTTTTAATTTTCTGTAGGTGGAGTTGCTGGGCTTGCTGGGTGGAGTCGTGCGGCCTGGTTCTACCCCTTCTCACCTGTGGTTAGTTGTTTTATCAGGCCCTAAGGATGAAAGGGACAAGTGGTGCTGCATTTCCCTGCCAGACTGTTCCTCTCACCATGGTGACACAACAGCTCACACAACTAGTAATCTGTGTAAAGTCTTGCTTACTTACATCTTTGTCTCCCTGTGCTCATCTTAGTTACAACTCTAAAAGCCTCACATGGAGACCACAGGCACCAGGATCCACAAATTCGCAACCTGGCTGTTTTGCTGTCTGTTCCTTTTTTCCCGCCTGGACCTCCGGAATCCTGAAACTCGTGCCCAGCCTGCCTGCTCGCTCTCCACTGGTTCTCCACGGACACCCGCATATTCATTCAGTACTCCTGCCAGGCTCGGTTTATTCATGTTTTTGAGTGAGGCAAAAAAAATGATTTAACTCATGAACCTACAAGTTCATTTCCCTGCCTGGACAGTGAATCAGCTTTCTCTTCTCCAGCAAAGCTCCCACGTTCACCTCCACTTTGAAGCCGAAACTCATTCCCAGTTTTAGGCCCTCCCTTGCTCACCATCTTCTCAATAAAATCTACTTTTCTAAAAATAATCTCTTTTCGAGTCTGCTTTGTGGGTCCAGCCAGCTTTGCATTATGACGGGAGACGTCATCTTGGTGCTTTGAAACATGAGTTCAGACGCCAAAGTGTGACCTCGTGGCAGTTCCAGCCACTTTTGATGCTGTCTACAGGGGAGTAGGCTGGTATACACCGGCTGTTTCAATGGGGCTTAACTATAGACTGACATGAATCTGTTCATTTTCTCATTAAGTTCAAAGAAGTAAACATCAGTAGTGAAGAGAAACTTCAAAGTAAACATGTCTTTCCTACCCTTATCTTTGTTATGATTAATTATTTTATTACATTTTATGACAAAAAAGAAAAAAAATGCATTTTTATTCATTAACGGCCTCTAACAGGAGTAAATACCAAATACTAACCATACGTGTGGTCCATATTGCTTGCTATCCATATCTTGGACAACATGAACTAAAAACTGAAGAGTTATAAAAACCTTTGCCTCTTAATAAACTCTGATAAAGAAAGATTAAGTTATCCTCAAATTTAGACTGGCGTACGATGGTATATAAAAATAATCCACATCATCCATGAATCCAGTCCTGCAAATAACACACTACAAATTAATGCAAAAGTTCTTTCTCACACAACCTCAGTTTTCAACAAAAGAAACTAAGCAGTAACCCAGCCTCCTAAATATTTCTGTAATGTAACAACTTGATCCCTCACCAACTTTTCATTTCTCCCTACACCGCTTTGGCCTGTTTCAGCAGTTAGCAGTTTGAGCGTGGGGTTGACAAAGGGAATGGAAAGAAGGTGACTATTTATGTGTGTGTGTGTGTGTGTGTGTGTGTGTGTGTGTATCTTATCTTGTTGCTTTTGTGACTATAATGATTCCTGCATAACAAATAAATAATTGATCAAAAAACATAATATACCATGGCCAGTGTGGACATGGGCGATAGCTATTTTAGGATAGCCGGTTGGATATTTTATTAAAACTGTGAAACCCAGTTTCTTGTGCTGCTGATGTTTCTGGTGATGATAAGTAGTAGGACCTTTCATTTATTTTTTTCACTTTATCAAATTAATTACGTTCTATTTTTTGTGGTGACATTTACTTCACTGTAAGACACCCAGCATTTGAAGGACACAGGCACATTCTCAAAACCACTGTGCAAAGTGGGGAATCTATTTTGAATGCTGAAGCAGAGCTATTTTTCCACTTAAAACAAATACTTCATTACTGGGAATTACTCTAAGAAATTCCCAAGAATTAAGTGATGATGTTAGAAAAATGTAACTGAATAGCTTTTTTTTTTTAAGTAACAATTTATTTATATAACATTTGAAGATTTTGAACATGCTGCCAGTTTTCATTCTAAGAAAAAAAAGAACACTAGTATTAACCAGCCTCCAGCCAGAGAGGAGGGCCTCTTTGGTTTGCTTGGAGTCAAAACCTGCCTATCTAGTACTTATGAACCGTTGTACATAGAGCTGGACATCACATTTTGGTTGTCTTGTTTCCTGAACTCCCAGGGGTGGTGATGAAGCAATTCATGTATGACAGCACTGCAGTGTAATTGGACCACAGCTGGTCTACAGCTGGTCTACAGCTGGGCTACAACTGTCACTCACTGCTACACCAGGGAAAGCCTTGTGCCACACTTATAGCTTGTGTGAAGATGTAAGCTTTACTGGACATGGTAAAATGCACAGATTTTCACTTTCCTGTTGGAAAAATAAATATAAATGTTTTCTATAATGATCCCTACTCTTTGGCTTTTTTTTTCCTGCACTACCCACTTAATACACTAAACTTAATGTTCAATATACTGTATCAGTACAGCGTTGTGTCCTTTGTTCTTAATAAGCCAAAAGTGCTGCTGTGAGAAGGAGAAGGTTTATGTTAAATTTTGCACTGACGGTAACTCTTACAATAGTTCCAGGGGCCATGACTTTTGGATGCAGACTGACAATGTTAGAACTGTTTCATTGATTTGGTGGAATATCTGCATTGGTTGGCCCTGAAATTTGTTTATTATATCAGTTCAGCTCCACAGCAGTCACACAGATGTCAACCAGCTGGAATGCGGACATTGGTAGCTGTTACTTTGCACCATCTGTAATTCGAGCATAGTACTTCAGTAAATCACGGGATAATATGCTGGCACGACTTGTTGCAGTGACTGTGCTGAGAGTTCTGACCAACTATCACTCAGTGTGCTTCAGAATCACACAAATGACACTTATCAGATGCTGTCATGCCAAATATCTTATTGGTCACAGTGTGACACATCAAGTGCCAAACAAGCTACACTGTCAGCACATGGCATGACTCCTGCAAGATTGCCAAAGCAGCTAAATTAATACTCAAATTCAGAGGTCAGCAGGACAGTGACGCCCAGACTATTTAACAGATTAGTTAAACAAGCTCACCAGTGTCTCTTGGTATCACTGAAAAACATAAATTTGCCTAAGATTAATAACAACCTAAATGTTGTTTTTATTGCTGCTTGTATGATCCTTTCATTTGAGTTTTTTTTTTTTTTAAATGCTGGAATAAACCTCCCCGTGAATAACAGTATAAGCTCAATACAACAGTAGCACAGACTTGCTGTGAACTAAGCTGGAGATAGAGAGGGTGAAGAGTTGCTAGTGATTGCTGATTGTCGGTGTACTGAGAGAGATTGCAAATATTTTTTATACATATCTACCCAGTGTCGCCTATGTTGTTATTTTGCAGGCTTGGTGGAGGGTTATTTGCAGCATTCATTTCTTTAGCCTTGGCTTTCACTCTAAAAGCAGTGCTTTTGTATGTGTGTGTGTGTGTGTGTGTGTGTGTGTGTGTGTGTGCGTGTGTGTGTGTGCATGCAAGTGTAACAGTCCCCATTATTGGTACTATATGTAAAACTAAAACTGGCCCTGCCTGAACACTGTAATAAATTGCAATTGATGATAACATACCCAGACACAGCAGGACGTGCCCTAATACCAATAAATCCATATTTCTGATGTACCCTGTCAATTTACTCACATTTCTTCCTCCCAGGGCATTATCACCAAGTAACACAAGAGTAGCTTTATCCTGCATTACAGAAGAAGAGACCAAATTTCAAGAGAGAGTGAATACTAGAGAGAATCTGGGGAAAAGAAAGAGGCAGCGAATAAGAAGGAAAGAGCTGATCATGTATCACAAAGAGAGCCGACTGAAACTCATAGCTGTTCATTTTTCCCTTCAGCTTCCAGGGCTATCTGCAAAAAGGATGCAGCAAGAAAATGATTCTCAGATAGCGTTTTGTTCTTTTTAAAAAGGGAGTCAATAGGAAGTCAGCAATATAATAGAAACACCAATATGGTACATTTCAACAATTACAAAACAAACACAGCTACCCAACAGACATTGATTTCACAAATAATGGCAAAGTATTTTTGCTTAAATGTAGAGTGAGTTCAGGCATCTAATTTCAAACTGAGTTTATTGTATGTCGACTCCAGCCATTCTTTTATATCACTTATATTTGTGTCTAAACACAAGTTTGGACTGATATTTTAATGGCTTGTGGCTTCCTTAAGTCTGATTGTGTCGGTATGCAAATGGAATACTGTTTCACCTGCACTGGCTGTGTGCTCAGCATTCTTTATCCGCCTTTCTCTTTCATCCAGTGGCTCATCTTAACTGACAGCCCACTGAGTGTCATTTGATGGCAAGCTTTATTCTGTCTAACTTCTTGCTGGGTTGTTCTTTTGTGTGCCAAATCTGTCAAAATTATATTGTGAGCATTGTACCTCCAGCCTACCCTAAAATCATATTCACACAGTGCCTTATCTTCACTTAGGACTGCTTGAGTAGGTAAGAGCCTTGAGCAGAATACATTAAAGTGTGGAGATGCATGTTTTTATTATACACTGAGAACAACTCAAACTCTTTGGACTTACTTTGAACTTGTGGATATGAACTTTTAAGGTACATGACTTAGCCACGTTTCAAAAAGTTTTTTTTCATTGTGATTTCGACTGAGACTCCTGCTAAGCAGAACCAAAGTTCTAACGACTCGACAACAACACTTATGAGCCTGCAGATTTATTAGCGACTGGCTGTCTATGAACACAGAAAATGTTTTGTACATAAACATGAAAGCCTTCATATCGCATAACATGACACGGACATGCTGAGACACACAGGTAAATGCAAAAAGCAAAGCATTAAAGCTAAGACCCCCACAAACACACTCAGACAAATCCAAATGACATCTTTAATATGCATACATGTTAGAAAAAGAGAGATTCTGTAGTGAGTAAAAGGCCTACATGCACACACAAACACACTAAGACACATGCAGTGATCTGTTGTCCTTGTTGTTTTTCCTGCTTTGCCTTTCATGTTCAAAGCTTAGTGTGTGATTCCTGCTTCTCCACCGAGGATAGAGGGAGAGAGAATAATCTGTGTAACGCTGTAGAGGTGAAGAAAGCGAAAAAGAGGTGGCAGAACGAATGAAAGGCAGGGGAGAATGTATAATTGAGCAACCTTGGCAATCTCACATCCTCATAACACGATTAGCACTAACCTGGCATCTAAATATGGAAAAGGAATATGTTCCTGTAGGTTACCATTGCCACAGGCCTCCATATTTAACATGATAATATTTCATAATATTTGTTGATTGCTTATTCCCTGTAGGTGGATGCAAGCAGGGTGTTTCTTCATCTGCTCCTCGGTCCCCTATAAATGTCTCGGAGTATGAAAATCAAGTCACATCTAAATGAAAAAAAAAAACAAAAAAAAACACTCAGCCACAAAAAAATACTCCATCCAAGACTAAAATCACGAGACAAAAATCTCCCAGCAGTTAAACACTGGCAGCATACTGAGGAGAACAGTCAAGAGAGTCACCTCAGATTTTAGCCATCAAAATGACCATCAGCAGAAATGATAGGTCAGTAGAGCCCATATGTGTTTGTGTAACCATAATAAACAGAGTCAGCGTGGAGCAGAGATAATGTCCAACAGATATTAACAGCAAATAGGCTCCAGATTCATCTCTCTGTTCCCATAAACACACACAGACGTTCGCTGTACCTCTGGCGCAAGGCCAAGCTCAGTAGCAAAGGGGCAGAGTGACAGAAGCAGCAGTTGGCAGAATATCAGCAAATGACAGCACATGTAACAGAGAACATTAGTACATGTGTATATGTGTGCATGGTGACATACAGTGTGTGTGTGTGTGTGTGTGTGTGTGTGTGTGTGTGTGTGTGTGTGTGTGTGTGTGTGCTCGACAGAGACAGCTGGGCTTTAAACAGGACCAGGCTGTTGGATAAATCAATGAGGCAGTGGGGTGGCCATCACCTCCCCTGTTACTCAGCAGAGAGGACCCCCTATTCATGTCCTTAGGACACATCTTAATATGTATGTTTGTGGGTGCGCGCGCGTGTGTGTGTGTGTGCGCGCATGCACAAGAGAGAATTTGCCAGCCAGTGTTTATGGATCATGCTGTGTATCATAAAACTTTGCCTGATTAATAGTGGCTTTGATTTGGCCTTGAACTGTTTCTTTTTTGGGGGAGGGGGGGTGAGAATCATTATAGAAGATGTCTAGGAAATAGACTGGGATTCAAATTTTCTGATTTTTCACTCCTGTTGGTGGAGCTGCTGAACTGTGATCACACCTCGAGTTATTACCTTGGTCTCTGAAGCGCAAAAGGTCAAGGAATTATCTGACTTTAAAGTTTTGAAGTCAAAAACTTTTTTAATCTTGAAGGGCGTGTGTAAGATTTTTAAAAAGTGGTAGAAATTCACTGATATTCAATGTGAGCCTTCCCTCTGTTCTTTAAGGTTACAATGCCAAAGAACAGTGTTATAGAGGTTCAGCCGTAATAAATAAACATGGGGACCAGTCTGGCTAAATCAAATAGGGAAACATGTCAATATTCTTGAACTTATTTATTTATTCATTCATTCTTTGATTCTTCTTTCATCTAATTCCTTTAGGGGTCACCACACTGGATCATCTGCCCAGCATCCTCATCTGTCACACCAACCATCTGCATGTCCTCTCTCTTATATCCATGAGTCTTCTCTGTGGTCTTCCTCTTTTCCTCTTTTTCTTCCTTGGTAGCATCCCTATTTATTTAGTGATTTACACTTGAAATACTTAAACACTTAACACATAACCCTTTTCAGAAAATATGAGGTGTTGTGAACCTGGTGTCACAAGCTGCTTAAGAACATATCAGTGCTTTTTTTCATGCTTAATCCCCATTAACAAACGTAACGGTTAAGGCCGTTCCAGTGACTCATGCATTTCTTATGTATAACTGGGTGTCATCCACATAATTAGGAGTGGGAGGAGAACTGACTGACTGTCATTGATAAAATTAAGGAGTGTACAAAGTTAGTAAATTGGGAGCTCTGGTTTTTAACAGGAAATCTGTCAGCTGAATACAGAAAATCCATGAGATGCAAAGATATGATCACAGAGATTTTCATAATCAGTTATCGTAATCTTTTGCCTGAAGACTTCCTGTGCCAGTTACCCTAAGCAGATGCTTGAACATTATGTTTGTTAAAGTCTATATGTACATATGAATATATGGTCTCACTCTCTCGCTCTCATTTGTGTTCTCAAAAGCAGTGCATACTATAACTCACAGGACATTTTTGCAGGCTTTTCGTCTCATTTCTCCTACATCAGAAATCATAATTTACTGTCATACCCTTGGTGAATGGGTGAATGAGCGACAAGCTAGATGTGTGTGTGTGTTTGCGCATGTGCACGTGTGTGTGTGTGTGTGTGTGTGTGTGTGTGTTCATTGGTACATTTAAAGGCTATAACAATTTTAATCATTTGAATGTGTCAAAAGAGACTTTAATACTTTCGAGCATTTGAAGGAGCCTTTGAAATGGTAGACCATGATGAGCCACTTCTTGAACTGGAACGCAGCTCATGTTTTCCAAGGTTTCACTAAAGAAAAACAGAAAGGGCCAGAATATGCTGTCAACCATCTCCTTCACACACTGTACAGAAGATTGCAATGACCTCCCTTTTGCACTAACATTACATTTTCTTTCTTTCATCTGTTTCCTGATCAGAAACTTCAAATTGAAATTGATTCTTCTTCTACCTACCAGGGTAAAACACAAAAACACCATGAATGTTACAGAGGAGCCTATTTTCATTCCAAGGGTGTTTGTTGAAGCCACTGAGATCCAAGAGACCTTAAACACTCCAGTTTTGGATACCAACAAAAGGACATGGAGGCAGGAGGGGTGAACATGGTATGATTCACTACCTTGTCAACCAGGAGACTACGGTTTGTGTCCTGCTGTCAAAGCTTTGCTTTTGAACTTTTTTTTTTTTCCATGTGTTAATACTGTTTTTGTTTTCAGTATTAGCTTTCACTCACTGTTTCAATAGGTTTAGGCTATTTTGGAAAGTATGTTTTGAGTTGTAATACACCCATGCACAACGCTGAACCTGCACTCTGGCAAATTTTGCTGTAATGAGAATTTATTGTTTACAAACATAACAACAGTAAAGGGTCCTGAACAAGCATTTAAATGAAACATGGGAATGGGCCAATATTCTCAAATAAGCTCTTTAGCACTTGTAATTTACACTGTGCTCAATGCCTCAGTTTTAGTGTGTTAACGAGATAACATTAGCTAATTGGCCTAAAATGTAGAATATATCTGTGCCTGATGAAAACCTTCACCAGAAATGCAGTCGCGTGGTTGCAGTTCTTCCATGAACAAGCATATCTCTCTCATTCTCTTTCTCTCTCTGTGATCTCACAATGAATCAATAGAGATTTGACAGTTTATAGTCAAGGTTATAATATGTAAATTTCATGTCCTCAACAATAACGCATATTAAGTGTGGCTTGTACTAGAGTGTTTCTCAATCAGACCCTTGCAGTATAAACACATCATCATCACACTAGAACTATGAAAATTTAAGTATCCTGTCACACTATCCAAGCCAGCAACCTGTTACAAAACCAGACTTCTTAGTCAGTCACCTGTTGCTATGGTTACAAAGACTATGAGATAGGCAGTACACTGAGAAATAAATTTCCTCTCAGCCAGCATGCATTCTCTTTTTTTATGACAAGTACACATCTCTGCTTCAGCAGATGATGAAAAGTAGATCCAAGGTGTAGGAGGATGTGAGGGAAAGTGATGTGGGGTGGCACTGAAGGGCAGGTTAGCCCACCTGAACAAGTACAGTATGGTCCTACCTACATTAAAGAGACACTCATGTTGAAAGGGCCATGTTGTTTGTTGTCCTATTATGCCTATTCACTCAGAACGTTTTCTTCATGCACAATCCCTCACTCTTTCTGTCCTTCAGCTTGCAGTACAGGGGGTGCTCGTGATGTCCCATTGCTGAGGTTATTGATGTCACCTGTACTTTATCCTCTCCACATCTTGACTGGATCTCTCTATTGTTGCCTCTCTCTATCTCAGTACCTCACTCCCTTTACAGCTGGGCCAACATTTTCCCTTTCCAAGCAGTATGATGTTCATGCTTATCTTTAAGTGTGTCTCTCCCTCTGTTTTGACACCTGCATGCTGTCAAGGACAGGCGAACACTACACAGGCATTGGCAGGTAGTGCCAAGGCACAAAACAGGCTTTGATGCTGTATCAGGTAGACTTCAAAATGTTTGGCCTACCTTGTACATCAAAGCCCTTTAGAGTTTAAGAAGTAGCAAAAGAGACAGTCAGAATACTTCAGGTGGTCCAAGTCAGGTTCTCACTAATATTGTAAAAAAAAATATGGTGTTTGCCAAGTGTATTCCAGACCAGAGAATAAAGGTTATTGTGTTATCTGGTGCCGTGGGCAAGTTTTTAATGTAACCCATTCATGAATATATATATATATATATATATATATATATATATATATATATATATATATATATATATATATATATATATATATATATATATATATATATATATATATATACACACGAGGGAGAGAGCGTGAGAGAGACTGTATGTTTATATATATACATATAGACTTTAACAAACATTATGTTCAAGCATCTGTTTAAGGTAACTGGCACAGGAAGTCTTCAGGCAAAAGATTACAATAGCTGATTATGGAAATCTCTGTGGTCATAAGAAGCTGCTCAGGTGCACAGTCTGAATGAGGTTCACCCTGTGATGCATTGTTAGAATGTCTTTGCTAACATACATTATTAGCAGACTGGTTGTGGTTATTAAAAATGAGCCAGAATGATGTGCTCAAGTTATTCTGGTATCAGACTGCATATAGGTTCATGCCAGGATGTTGGAAAGGAGGTTTGCAACAATTGTCAAACCTCCTGTGTTTTGTGGGGCAGGGAAATAATTTTTCAACATTGCAAGGTTACTGAAGAAACCCAAGAAGACTGTTTATGGAGTATCCACATGTTTTATGGACTTGAATAAGCTTTGTGACTGTGTTTCTCAGGGGAGGAAGTATGATGATCAGGTCCAATATAAGCCATCCATTTTTGACTGAATCAGAGTGTGATCTGTGTATTCTCTGCAGGAAGGGACATATGTTTCCAATTAGTGTTAGCCTCTGCCAGGGCCTTGTCACCATTTTTTTTAAAATCTTTATTGACCAGATTAAAAGGTGCATCATGGAGGGAGTGCCTGGATAAGCAGCAGGAAACTGACAAATGGGCCACGCTTTATGCCTAATTTTTGCCAAAAACACAATGCTGGGTTTCACCCTGTGATACCTGCATATTTTGTCATGAGATATGAGTGACGCTACAAAAATAAAAATGTGAAGTTGAAAAGCAAAGCTGTAAATTCAATCACAATTTTTGTGTCCTTTCTTTCTTTATTTTTTTTTATTTACTTGGTAGGGACAATGCACATTAATAAACAATCTGTAAATGCGCCAGAATTAGCCAAAAGGCTATTTTTCATCTGTTGTCCCATATACCTAGTTTTCTCTAGGCAAACCTCAACATGTCATACTTTTACTGCTAAAAATATATGTTTTGTTTAATGAGCCCAAACAATCTTTTTCCATGAAATCATTCATGAAGAATACCACTGGTAACATACCATTATTCTATGTTTTTAAATTATTTATAAACATAGATTAATAAGATTTTTTTTATTCCTATTTAAACTGCTGCAACACTGTACATGTAAGTGATCAACCATCTAGAGCATCTCTGAAGACCTCCAGTGAAAAAAGTTTGTGGTTTAACACTAGGCTTACCAGGTCTGGGAAACTGAGCCTTAATGTATAATGCGTACAGTGTTTCAGGCTTTAATGCAGTACTTCAGGCAATATTTACATTACATGTGCAACTGAATGACTGAGTGATGGCGCATCACTGAACATGCCTCAGGCCTATTTTTTTTTCATTACATTGTTTATAGTCCACCCTTGAAGTGATTTAATAACATTTCATCGCTGAGGTGAAGTAAATGTTTTGCTTCTATGAGCCAAACCCGTAACGTCTACTTACACGGATAAACTGAGGTACGATGAGCAAAACACGTTGTTTCTAAACATAAAAGCACGAATACATAAGCCTTTTATTTGATGGGGATGTAAAATTTGATGACATAGCCACTGAATAATGCACTGTGGCAAACACACACACACGCACACAGTCAAAAGAACTGTTGTCATCAAAATGCTACATACACACAAAAACACTGCATCTCAGGAGAAATGTTTATTTTCAGAAGCTGTCTCTTTCGGTTCCTCTTGCTCTCCTTCAAAGATCCTTGCCTCACCCAAGCTGAGTGAGTTGCTGCCATGCCACCATGGAGAGTGTGAAAGTTAAAAGACAGTGTTTATTGTTTCTAAAGGAATATGAGAATACACAGACATTTCCTGCCACTGTTGTCTTTTTGAAGTGCAATCTCTGTTTATTTTTCTGCAGGGTTTTGGTTTACATTTGAGAATACTCAAATAGAATGCTATTACGTTTTTGTATGAAATAAACATCAAATGTGATGTGCTGTGCTGTCAACATAATTGCACTCTGTAAAACCCTTTATCTTTTTCAAAGATACTATTTGTGGAAAAACAATTGGACCCAATACATATTAACAACAATAAACAGGTTTTACACAGGTTCTACACAGGTACAGCAGTAAAACTAATTGTTTCACTGATCAAAGTATATTGCTATAACACGTAATGACAACAGATGTGTATATATATATATATATATATATATATATTTTTTTTTTAACAAACTTACAACATTCCCAGCTCCAAACTGTCACATTCTAGAATTTTTATTCCAAAATGGGATCTTAGTGTCATGGGTTGCACTGGTGTGTGAGGCTCTGGGGATATTAGGGTTGGGCTGGCTCTCCTCCCCTTGGGCAGAGCCTCGTCCCTTGCAGCAGGCTGTCACACCTGGATCCCATCGGCTCATCAAGGATCTGGTATTTGAGGACAAGTGGAAACCTCCACTCCCCGCCTGAAAGTCAGCTACCTATTCGTGGTAACTAGGTCATTAGCCTTGGAGTTTTTTGTGCCTTTGTGGATTTTTGTGTTTTGTGTTTCACCACTCATTGTGTTAATCACCTCCCTACAGGATTCAGGTCGCCTCGCTTATCTCCAGTCATCAGCTGCCTGCCCTCCCTTTACCCCGGAACGTTGTAGTCACACCAGCATGCTCTCCCGCTTCCCCCTCCCGGACAGGAATCCCACACATCGTCAAGTAAGGCCTCCGTTTTCCCCCACTTCTGGCAAACTACCATCTTTAAAACCTTCCATTAACTCTCCTGTCCTTTTCCTTAGGATCACCCCGAACCCCCTTTCCTTAAGTGTCAGGTGTTTAGATGAGTGACGAGCCCTGTAGTCCCCAAACCCTGCCAGAGGGTCTTTTCGAGTCACTGCAGTCTATTTGTGTTTTCGTTGTGAACAAAGCTTTCTTTGAACCTTATCGTTTTGGGCCCTGCACTTGAGTCCACATTTGCAGAAATATGGCATGCACCCCGTAACACTTAGAGATTAGTTCACAGTGCATTTTTATGATTATTTTCAAATATTAGTTATCATAACCTCTTACTCGATAAAATTTTTATTTACCAACTGGGTTCTTGGGTCTTTATAGATACTGTATCTACAGTTTCCCTTGAATTAAGCACCTAAGGCCTCATTCACGCAGGCCTACGTCTGGCCACTAGGGAAAATTGTATATTTCCCCATTGGTTGCAGACAGTTGCTGGAGATTGTTAGCTGTCACCAGGTGAAATCAGTCATAAAAAGGATGCTGCACCAAAACCGTCCTTGTGATTGCTTTGACTGCTAGGAGATTGTCACGGTTAGACACAGATTGCATGGAAGACACTGACTTGTCTGCAGATACTCACCATTTACTCTCCAAGCTGTAGTGAAATTTGAAAAAGTGTGATACATACCAGAAATAGAGAACATTTACCTCGAAAGTAAAAGTTGTGCCATGCCACTGGAACCAACATATTTCAAAAGACTCAGCTTTTACTTTGATGGCAAACATCCTCCATTTCCAAGTTATGTCTGACTTTTCCAGGTTTCACTAATGCTTAGTGAGTAGTTTGCAGACAAGTCAGTCAAACTACTGGTGACCACAGCAATCTACAAGTGACCAACCAATTGCGGGGAGGTTTTTGGTGTAGCAGTTGCAACCAATTTCAAACTAGACCACCGGTTGCAGAATACTCATTTATCCTTTGCAAATGGTGCTTACCAGGTAGTCACTGTCCAGTCTCTAGCCCTGAGTGAATGGGGCTTTACCAATCAATTTCACAGCAACTGCCAGCAACCTCCAGTAACCATTCATAACTGGTCAGGGAATGTACATTTTTCCCCATGCAACCAGTGGTTGCTAGGCGGTTGCCAATAGGTCTCTATATATAATATAAATCATTATAAATATAAAATCTATATAAAGCTAACACAGAATACATCAAAAAACAGTACAGCGGGTAGCACAGAACATCCCCAAAAGTAAACACTAAAAAGAATATCAGGGCCAAGAATAAGGTCAGAAAATGTAATGCTTTCACTTTAGATCTTCCAACTAAAGTGATAAGCTAAAGCTATGAACAGAACCAGTGTCAACTTTCTTCCACCTATTTTCTCACCAACTTCTGTGCAAATCTGTCCAAGAGTTTATTAAAATCAAATGTTGGATGTTCCCATTTTGTAATTTTGGGCATTTTATGCCTGCTTTTCAAGGCTCAGAATACTTCATGTTGATCTTTTTGCTAAGCAGTCATTTTGTGGTCTACATTATTTTGCTTTTGTTCAAATGGGTTGTCTTAAAAAGAGAAAAATCACACAGGAAACAAAATGTAATGCGGATAACTTGCTTTGAAATTAATGGAGCATGTGTGAAAGAAATTGCAGGCAAACTGCATGATCAGTTAGGCTGAGGTAATGCTAAATGAAACTGTTTATTTCAGGCTTTCACACTTGGTTTGTCCAAGAAATCCAAAATGTCCACAGCATGATGGCAGCGGAGAAATGTTACAAATGCTGTCATCCATAATAAGAACTGTACAAAGGTGAAGGAAAAAATGGCTTGGTCTGAAAGTGATGATAGAAAAAAGATTGCAGCACACAAAGTAGACATCAGTGCCACAGGAGGGGGACAGAGTGCCACTTCAGTGTTATCTAAAGGTGACAGAATATAAACACTGGTCACTAGTGAAAAATCCATGAAAGGCACCCATCTTAAAAACCAAGCCACTAGAAGATAGAGAGAAATTCAATGCTATTTGTTACAGCGCCAAAAGCTAGACACCATCCTTTGATGGGATCACATCAGACACTTTGTCAATGAGTTCTCAGACCGAAGTCATTGTCAAACTGGGTCTTCATTTTGAAGTGAGCTACATGCTTGTAAAGTTTCATAACTGTATATTGCAAAATGAAACTGGTGAGCGTAAACCAAAAGAATGAGAGAAAAAGCACACTCAAATCAATTTATCAGCTCTAAACATGATTAGAGTAGCAATGAGGGGATGAAGAATGGAAAGGCGGAGCTATCTAGAGGAGATGGCAGGGGAGTTCTAACTAGATTGTTTAACACAATCTTGGAAAGCCAGAGGATGCCTGTAGAGGGGAGAAGAACCATACTGGTACCAATCTTAAAGAATAAGAGTGATGTGCAGAGCTGCAGTAACTACAGAAGAATAAAGTTGATCATTCACAGCATGAAGTTAGGGGAAAGAGTCATGGAAGCTATATAAGAAGAGAGGGGAATATTAGCAAGCAGCAGAATGGTTCGGGACAGTTATGTTTGTTTTGATAGTGCAGTAGGTGTTGCATTATGTCTTTGTGGCCTCAAAGAAAGCATACGACAGAGTGACGATGAAGGAAGTATGAGCCTTCATTTTAGTTCAGTTTTATTTATCTAGCAGTAATTCACAACAATAATTATCTCCAGGCTTTCTATATTATAAAATAATGTTGCTTACATATGGCATAACACAGTGGAATAAGGAATAATAAGGCCAAAACATCTTCATCTTACAAACTAACATTCCTTAGTCTCGAGTGTTGACCATAAACCTCATGATTTGGACACTGGCCAGAATGAGGAAGAGTATTCACCTGTATTCAGGTACGGAGGCACTGCATTTACTTCACTAAAGAAAATGTTACAATGTTGCCATGAAATTTTTAATGTGGTATTCTAATATAATCTCGCAAGTTCCTGAAGATATAATGACTAATAGTAATTCGCTGTATGTTAAACATTTGCCTGTGACCAAGGGTTAAAGGGGGCTGGAACATTCCAGCACCTATAATTAATGAGTAATTCAATCTGATATGCAGTTTAATACAAAACAACATAAAGCCAGTAATTTTTCAAGTGCTGCATAATATTGCTTCCAGCTGATGCCACAGAAAAACGCTCTAAACAAATCAGAAAATAATGTCACCCCACAGTCTGTCACAGCACATCCTCAGGACATCCTTCTTTCTTTGCTTATGATTTGTAATTCCTTCCATAAACACTCTCAAACTTACCAAGTTTAATTTAATGCAGTTAAGTTTAACAACAGGCACATAAATTTGTTGTCTTTTTGTTGTTGTTGTTGTTGTTTTTCTAATAAGTTGGAGGCAAAAAGCCAAACTGTAGATTCTGAAGTTCAGTACAGTATAAAAGAGTAACAATTCAGTCTCATATAACATCAACAAGCATCAACAGCTGCTTCTTGCTGACCTGTGTTTGCCTGACAACCTAGCTGTGCCCCAGCCTGAATCAGCTTCATTCACTTGTAAATTGCCAGACTGACTGCTACAAATCAAGGCCTTCAGAGTTGCATTATTAGAAGTTTCTGTGATCGCTGCTTATCTTCAGCCCACAGGGAGCTTGTCCAGACCCTACTCAGCCTGTGGCTTAAACTATAAGCAAACAAATTTAATTGCAGCTGTCTTATGATCAAAGCTGATGTCATTGGTACTCTGAAGATAATAACCTGAAATAATTTCAGTTACTTTGAATTAGTCTGAATTAATTTGGTCTAGTTTGAAGTATGATTAACTTTGCTCTTTATTTTAGCCATAGTTCACCTGAGATTCAAACCCATATCTTCTGACCTTGGTAACATCTGGTAATGCCAGTACACATTATTGTTCAGTTTCCTTATAGACCCTTGTAAATAAATGCACCTATCTAACTTAAAGTGCTGGGTATGTGTCTTTCCCTTGATGTAAAGGCTCAAAGATCAATGAATTGGCGAAGAACCCCTACCTGAGATATAAAAGCATGTATATATACCCTTGGTTTTCAACAATAAAACCCCAACAATCAAAGAATCCCCTTTGAGGAATAATGTGGCAACAGTGGGGAGGAAGAACTCTTCTTTTTGTCAGGAGGAGACAGAAACAGGCTCAGGGAGCGGCAGCCCCCTTCTATGACTGGTTGGGGGGCAGAAAAAAATGAACATAGGACAAGAACTACGATAGAAAGTAAACAAAAGAGGGAAGTGAGTGTTCAATGTATCACTGGCAGCAAAACTGAGATATGTTTTAGGGTCACCTTTATCAAAAAATAAAGTTTTTAACCTGATGCTCCAGCAGAAGTCTGATTTATATGTAGTTTGCATTTAGCATCAACAAATCAGACTTCATGGGTGAAAAACTGAATCAAACATTACAGATCTGAATCCACATATTTATGTAGGATTAAGTGAACACTTTAAAGATAGCTTTCATAAGTTTAATGAAAAATGATGAACTTTTCCCAGTCAGTATTTGTGTATTGATCTTTGTTAGTTGAAAGGTTTTATAGTGTTTGCTATTGCTCTTGTTGTATCTCCAAGCTTTAATTATTTTTGTTTTGATATCAAATCACTTCTTATGTATATGTGTGTGCACCTGTGTCAGGAGGTGTGCAAACCTAAATTATCTCCAGACAACAATGCATATATCACAGGTTAATTGAGCTAGAACTGCGTAATGTGTTTGTGTGTTATTGTTGTGGGCTTAAGTATTATGCTACTTTATCTCTGTGCCTTTGCATAATTGCTTTGTATGAATTTGATGCAGGGATAGATAGACTATCTAAGGCTGACTCATCTATAATCATTTGCTGTGAACTGGCCACAGTAAAATAAAGTCGATTGTATACCCTGGTGGAGTAGTGTTGCACATACTTGTTTAAAAACGAAAAGCAAGGTAACATGCTGCAAATGAAACTTTGTATGCTTGGTTTCAATCCATATACCAGACTAAACACACTTCAAGCCAATTGTGATGCAGCAGTTAAGTAAAACAATGATAAGCTGCGATAAAAGGCTCTTCCAGCCACCAGGCTTTGCATCAAGTCTTTGATGTTCCCAAACTTCAGCCACACTGTGCAATCAGGCAATGACACCGTAAATGTGCTACTATCTGTACTCAGAAACACAGAAACATGGCTGCACACACAGATAGAGAGAGAGACACACATACAGTTCATGGGCACTAATAGAAACACTTAAGATGAGCATGCACACTCACATACTCCATGTTTTCAATCTCTGGAATGGTAGTCATCTACATTATTGTGAGACAAAATGGAGAGAGATTCAGAGGGAATGAGAGCTTGTAGATCAAAGCCAGCTTGGATGATAGTGATCATAGCCCGTGGCTGGAGATGGGGACGTGCGACGCAAGTCATCACTCTCAGCAGGATCGCATGACATTGGTGTCTATGTTTGTGTGCATGTGTGAGATTTGGCATCCACCAATTTATCCATCCATTCATCCAGTTCACCATCATATGTCTTAGGAAGGACTACGTCCTAAATGTTTGCCACATGCGTGCGGTGTGTGTGTGTGCGCGTGTGTGCGTGTGTGTGTGCGTGCACGCGTCTTTGTGTGTGTGCATGCATGTGTGTGTGTGTGTGTGTGTGTGTGTGTGTGTGTGTGTGTGTGTCTGTGTGTGTGTGTGTCTGTGTGTGCGCATTATTTTTCCTGATTTCCCATGGTGAGCAGGCCTGGGGCAGATGTGATGGACCAGATGTTATCCTTTATTTCTTCTTCCTCCTTTGCATCCCTTTGCAACAAATACTCATGCAAAACACATGAATTCATACAGGATACAAGCTTGTGGTGTTAAGGAGAGAAATGCAGGAGGACAGATGGCGGTGGATTTTCCAAAAAGGATGCGAATGGCTGTGGTGAGCACGTACTTTAAGAGGAAGAAACATAGGGTAACAAAAGAGTGGTGGAAGGTGCACACAGGTGGACTGTATCTAATGCAGAAGATGGAACGCGAAAGAGATAGAAGACGGTGGAGTGGAGTCAGGAAAGAATGTAGCTGGGCAGAATTGAATCATAGTCTGTAGGATGACTTTGAACATCAAGAAGATGAAGCAAGTGAAGGCAGAAGCAAGTATTAAATGTTAGAAATTGAAGAGGGAAGAACGTTACGCAGAGTCCAGGAAAGAGTTGAGACAGGTAGTAGAAAGTACAACTTTAGTGCTGAGAGAACTGCCAAGAAGGTGTTTGGTGTATCCACTGGACAGAGGAACGAAAACAAGGACACTTGGTGGTAGAATGAGAAAGTAAGGGAAAGTATTCAAAGGAAGAGTTTAGCAACTCAGGGAAATGAAGAAAGACAGGAGTCCTGGGATGCTAGGTGGCAACAAAGAGAAAGGTGGCAAAGGAAAAGCCTTATAATGAGTTGTTTGTGAGGCTGGATGCTAAGAGAGGATCATTTGGTTAGGCAGCGAGATCAAGCTAGAAGGGATGTGCAGCATGTTGTATGTGTATGTGTGTGTATGTGTGTGTGTTGGGGGGGGGGGCAGAGATGTAAATGTGCTAACAAGTGAAGAGAGTGTGTTGAGAAGATGGAAGGAGTACTTTGAGAAGCTGATAATTATAGAAAGAAATATAGAAACTGAGAGAGAGGAGGGTGGATGGAAGGTGGACAGTGAATCAGGAAGTGCAGAGGATTAGTGATGAGGAAGTGAGGGCAGCTATGAAGAGGATGAGGAATTGAAAGGAGACTGGTTCAGATGAGTTGTGGAGGTATGGAAATGTCTAGAAGAGAGAGCAGTGGAGTTTTTGACCAGACTGGTGAGTGAGAGGATGCCTGAGGAAATGAGAGTATGAATGAGAAGGAGAAAGGGGGAAAGGTAAACATGCAAGGAGCAGAGGTAGTGAAGGTAGATGAGTTTAAATACCTGGGGTCAACTATCCAAAGCAACGGACAGTGGACAAGAGAGGTGAAGAAAAGAGTGGGTGGAGATGAGCTTCAGGGATGATTTGTGACAAAAGAATAACAGCAAGAGTGAAAGGGAAGGTTCACATGATGGTAGTGAGACCTGCAATGGTGCATAATCTGGAGATGGTGGCACTGACATAAAGACAGGAGGCGGCGCAGGAGGTGGCAAAGCTGAAGATGTTAAGAGTTTCATTGGGAGTGACCAGGATGGATAGAATTAGAAATTAGTATATTAGAGGGACAGCTCAAGTTGAGTGGTTTGGAATCAAAGTTAGAGAGGCAAGGCTGCAATGGTTTGGACATGTTAAGAGGAAGCATAGTGGAAATATTGGACAAAGGATGTTGAAGGTTGAGCTGTTAGGTAGGAGGACCTCAGAGGAGGTTCATGAATGTAGTAAAGGAGGACATGCAGCGGGCTGCTGTGAGAGAAGAGGAAACTAAGGATAGGCAGATCTACTGTGGTGACCCCTAAAGGGAGAAGCTGAAAGAAGAAAATACAGAATACAAGCTTCAGAGGTTACAAAATCTCCTCCAAAAACTGAATTTTTCACATCTTCAGAAGCAGATCATATCCACTTATGCACTGGATTGTTTCTGCAACTAGTGACCAATCTGATTTGATGCCATTGCCTGAAGTGACAAGAATCTTTTGTTCCTTTATTGCTAATTATTGTTGGCATTTTTATGGGTAAATGTGATTATTTGATTTCATTTATAACTGCCCCCGTTTCTTATCTATGAAATAATTCTGAGACAATATTTGAAACAAATTTAATTGTCTGCAGTCATACAGTCATACTACCAGCTCTCAGAGGTGATATGCATACTCTTGCTTTGAGAACTGAATAATACAATAGTCCCTAAGGGCGTTATTTCAGGCAGGCCATGAAGTCAAGCCTAGCTGCAGTCCTGGCAGATGATGGCTTAGCCGATATGCTGCTATGCATCCAGTTGACAGTTTTCATAAAGGGTATGCTATTTAGGCTGCTTTAGCCTGTCTACAGTGGAGAGCACATTGAAATCCACCTCCACCTCAGCTCCTGTGTTCATGCTGAGTCCCATTTAATCAATGCCTGTTCTGTTCTGTACGGGGCCCTTGCTGCTACTCTCCCCAATTTTGCAAGGCTTTCAATGTATGTGTATGAAAGGACAGGGAAGTCTAGAACAGAGCCCCACCACCAAAAATAAAATATTATTTTAGTTTTATTGTTTTATTGATTAGGTAGCAGCCAATAGTAAAGCTGCTGCAAATGTTATAATTTCAGAAATTTATTCGTAAACCAATTCTTATTGCAATTCTTTGTTAGGAGGACATGAATGTCTCCATTTAATTACAGGGTGCAATCTGAGGGCTAAAAACCACTGTGCTTGTTCAGCATGACATTGTGTCTAATAAATTTCAGCACATAATTACCTTTAAGTTGAATACGTTTTACCTTTTTTCATTGTCCTTTCATTTGTGGGTACAAGTGTGAAATGGGAATGAAAGGTATTTTTCATTCTTTTTTTAATAGCAAAAGAGGCTGAACATAGTCTCCTTATTGAGAATTGATGTGATGTCAAGATTAGTTTCTCCCAGTAAACATAAGCTGGGTCAGAATCACTTGTTAGTGCAGAACACCCCAAAAGCAATCTGTCAGAGCGCCGAAGAGAAGAAATGTACATGTCAAAGTGGTATCAAAAGAATCACTTCTCCTTATGTATCATGGCAATCATGCTTCAAGATTACTTTCAGAGTGACTGTGCAAGAGTTATATGAAGTAACTCATGAATCTGTCTGCAGAGATAACGATCTCCTTCTTCTTCATTCAACTGCTCCCATTCAAGGTCACCACAGCTGCTTTTCCATTAGCATTGATTTCTTTCATGTGACTCTTCTTCTGTCACCCCCAACTACCTGCTTGTCCTCTTTCATGACATCCATACACTGTACATGGCCTTCCTGTGTTCCTCACACCTTGTCAGCTCCATCTTCAACATCTTACTCCTAATATACCCAGTATCGCTCCTTCACATGTCTAAAGCAACTCCTTGTTGCCTTTCTGACTTTGTCCCTCAACAATCTAACCTCAGCTGTCACATTCTCATTCCTAATCCTGTCCACTCTTGTCACTCTCAATACAAATCTCAGCATCGTTAACTCAGTTTCCCCCCTTTTCATCACCAGCACAGTCACCAGTGGCTGGCATAACTGGGGTTAACATGGCCGGTCTTACTACCATCTTGTAAACCTTCGTTTTTACTTTTGCTGGTACCCTCCAGTCACAAATCATTCTTGACATTCTTGTTCATTGACTCTCTGCTACCAGCACTCTCTTTTTCACCACTCTCTGGCACCCCGTCACCCCTACCCTCCACTGCTCCCACCCACCCTCCTCAAATCAATATTGCTGATCCTGCCCCAATATTATTTAGTATCACCCACGTATTAGATAAAACCAGTAACTTCACCTTGATAGCAATCGTAGAAATAAAAACAAATTTTTTTCTTCTTCATACTTTGTACCCACACCATTAAATTAAAGAAGCATTAAAGAAAAACAAAACAGCTGTTGCTATTCCACGAGGTTCAGGGACTCTGACAAGAGAGAGGTAAAGGTTTAGGCATAATAAGGAGTGGAGAATAGAGAATTAGAGTGAAGTAACAAGAGGTTTTTTGAAGGAGCCCATGGCTGTTGAGGAGGAGGAGGAGGAGGAGGAGAGGTGGAAGAACAAAAATGAAAGGAAAACTGTCCTCCTCAAGGATACAGAAAAGAGGAAAGCGTAGTTTGCTTTCAGAAATACTAATAACATTCTCCTCCGTGTTCTTAAAAAACATCCAGCTATGTCGTAAAAAAAACTGGAAACTTAATTTGGGTTTCTATGTGCATATATGGGATGTATATGGAGCTAAAGATCTTCAACACTACAACTGCTAAGAGGGTCATTTTGAAAAAGGAAAAGTCAAGAAATAAGCAGAGCTTATTTTGTGACTTTTCCTGAAATGGGTTTATTAATCATGTAGTGAACAGTTTGTTATGAAGGCTGCTATATCATGAGCCGCTATATCATGAGCCAGAGCTAGCTACATGTGAATGATTAATACACAGGGACTGGAGTTAGATGATACAGTTATAGCCAAAAGTGTTGCATTTTTTACATGTTTCTATTATGTAGTAAAGATTCCATATGTTTAAAAAAACTTTTATTAGCAATTAAATAAGGTTTTGCATGTGCAGAGAAGCAAGGGGACTGTATCTGACAGAGACCAGAGTGCAGGGAGTCCAGAGTGTGGCGAACTAATATGAGTGAGTAAAGAGTGCAGAGCAGAGTAGCTGTAGTATTGGATGGTGGATAAAAGAGGGTCCATTCAGGTGGAAGAGGAGGCAGAGGTGGATGGCATGATTTTACAATGATTCATTTATTAAAATTCAAATGTGTTTATTATTTTGTTGCAGTCAATTGTGGTCAATTTTAAAATGACCAGTTCAGTCTTGTCTGGTAAGCTAAGGTTTTTGTGCTGGTTTGTATCGTTTAGTGTACCTAAAATGACACGCTGTCATCTAAAATTCATTTTTACCTTTTCCACAATATACTTCTTCTGTAATAATTAAATGATTTTGATGTGTGTTATTTAGATGTGTGTCATGTTGTGCCCTTTGTTTAAGTGGATTCTAAAACATATTTTATGTTTACAATCTGTAAAAAAATATATATATTTCAATTTGTAAAACTGAATCTAAAAAAATGTATTTTGTCACATCACACTGATAATTATAAAAACTTTATGAAAATTAATAACTTCTTCAAGAAATGTCATCTTTGCTGTTATTGGTGCAGCAGAGAGTGTAAATTACCCCCTCTGGCAGGTCTGGGGTTTTTTTCAAACACTGGCCGGCTGACATGATTACACCTAACCAAACCAGAACCGCTTTTAATAAAATCAGTGAATTCATATCTGCATTAAAGAGTACAAGGTTGAATCAGGATGATTGTAATTGAGGGGTAGTCAGGTTGGTGTGTTCTGAGATACTGAGAAAGTTGTCAAACATATGACATTTAGAAAACTGCAACAGCAGTGAGCTACAGCAACTTAACTGAGGGGTGAATTCAGAGAGAAAGCAACACAGCTGGAAAAACAGACATTTAAAGGAAGGCAGAGCGAAAGGACGTTATGGGAGATGAGCAGTCACTGAGCAGTAAATGACCAGAAAATGTGGATTAAAATGGACCAAGAAACAGAGAATCGATCTGGGCCCTATTCCAGGAAACAGGTTCAACAAACTGAGTTTAAAACAAACTCTGAGTGAGTCAATTCTGAGTATGTTCGCTCTGGGTTAAGCGTGTGCATGAGTAAGGAAAGAACGCCATCATCAGTGGCGCGCCGATACCAGGATTCACCATGGCAATGGGTAAATAAGAGCAGAACCTCCATTTTAATCCCGTGGATCGAAAAATATGAACACATGTCAGTGCTGACTGTGAGATTTAACTTCAAAAACAGGAGGGGGGGGAAAAAAAGAGTCATTTTAATCAGCTCGATCCACTCTATCATCATCACAGACAAAAAGCTTGATATAAAATATCTCATTTCTTTTATAAAGTCTGCTGTCATCATTTACCCAACTTGACTTTTCATCAGATGAAGCTGGAATCCAAATTTTACATTAGATGTTTTTTTCCCAATCTAATTATTCAGCTGTAACTTGACGGGGAGAAAATGCAGGAGACAGAAAAATGTGGCGAGATCAGACACGGTTTGTGATATTAGTTACCCAGACAGCAATAGGATCTGCCCTCCAGCAAGTTTTTTATTAAATAAACTGTTTTTGCTACAGTTTCTGAACATTTCATTGTTTGAATAATTATTCAGTAAAAATTTAATCTCTTGATGGAATGTAGCAACCTCACTTTTTTTTATGGATAATGTCATTATTTCTGCCACTACTGGATAAAAATGCTTAATGAGATTTACAGAAAAACGCTTTAATGTTTCCCAGTTTAACCATTTCTAATCTGATCTAATCTCAGCTTCACTGATTGATGATGGCTGCCTGACAGCCACAGCAGAGATGTTTTACTGAGTTACTGTTAATAGTCAGAATTCAGTAATAGTTTCACATTTAACTGAAAAAATGCAGAACAGCTTTCCAAGTCTTTAATGAAAGTAAAGTTTTATCAACAAAGGCAAACATGTTACAAGAAATGTCTCAGCTTTTATATATTTTAAACATTTCAGTACAGGTTTGGGAGGATGAGCCAATTTAAATAAAGAACGCAGGTCGTGTCGGGAAAAATTAAGCCGTTATGAACGGATCGGGCGGGGGGGGGGGGTGTTAATCAGTTTCAGCTCCTTTGGTGTTAATGAAATGAGACAAGCCCCCCAAAAAACAGGAATGGTTTCACAGGTGGAGGCCCTTCACATCTCTTCTAGCTGTTTTTTTTCACTAGTTTTGCATTTGACTAGGATCAGTATTACTACTGGCAGAGTGAGGCCATACCTGGACCCTACAGAGGTCAGCCCATCTGCTCCTTTGTGCAAGGAGGAACAGGTTGAGAACTGCCAAAGCACCGCAAAATGACCTCCAGCAGGCCGCTGCTATGAATGTATCTGACCAAATAATCAGAAACAGACTTCATGAGGGTGGCCTGAGGTCCTCTAGTGGGCCTTGTGCTCATCTCCTGGCACCATGGAGCACGACTGGCATTTACCATAGAATATCCAAATTGGCAGGTCCACTAATAGTCCCCTGTGCTTTTCACAGATGAAAGCAGGTTCATCCTGAGCACATAAGACAGACATAAAAGGGTCTGGAAAAGCTGTAACATTGTTCAGCAAGACCAGTTCGGTAGTAGGTCAGTGATGGTCCAGGGAGGCATATCCATGGAGGGACGCACAGACCTCTACGGGCTAGGCAACAGCACCCTGATTACCAAGATGAAATCCTTGGACTCACTGTCACAACCTGTGCTGGTGCAATGGGTCCTGGGTTCCTCCTGGTGCACGACAATGCAGGCAGTTCTTGGAGGATGAAGAATTCATATCACTGACTGGCCCCCCACGCTCACCTGAAAAAATCCAATAGAACACCTCTGGGACATTATGTTTTGGTCCACCTGAAGCCACCAGGTTGTATCTCAGACTTTCCAGGCACTCAGTGATGCCCTGGTCCAGATCTAGAATGAGATCCCCCAGGACACCAACCATTTTATAAGCCTGTAGAGGCCATATGAGCTACTGAGTACCATATTTTGAGTTGTTGCAATTACATTTCAGCAAAATGGAGTAGCCTGCCACATTATTTTTTCACTTTGATTTTCGGGGCGTCTTTGAATTCAGCCCTCTGTAGGTTGAAATTTTTCATTTCCATCAAACAATGTGGCATTCTTTTGTTCCTAGCACAGTATCAGTCCATGTAAATATAGATATGTGTGATCTTTCCCACTGAGATCTGATGTGTTTCCAAAGTGTTCCTTAATTTTTTTTAGATCATAATTAAAATATTTCACATTATTAATTTTCTCATTAACACTCTGCTTCCAATCTGCATCTACTGCTATAGATAGATAAGTATGGAATAAGTTGAGCTCTTTTTGGCGACAAGATTTTTTTTTATTTTGGCATCTCTTTATTTACATGACAACATATGTTGTAGTCATGGTAGGAACAGTGAGGCCAATCCCTTTGTTTTTGCTGTAGACTGAAAACATTTGGGGTTGACATCAAAAAATCAATATGAGACAAAAGATCAACAACGCAGCTTTTATTTCCTGATCTGGGTCTGACACACAGTTCAGAATATATCGCCTTTTGTCTGAACCCACCCATTATTCTTGTGAGCAAAAGTATTTGAACACTTAAACACTTAAAATAGATTAAAGTGAAATAGACTTAACATTTAGATTCAGATCCTTTGCTTATAATAACTGCATCAAACCTGTGACTTTTGCATTCTTCCTTGTGATGTTTTCCAGGCTTTCACTGCAGCCTCTTTCAGTTGTTTGTTTTTTTTTTGGGGGGGGGGGTGACTCCCTTCAGTCTCCTCTTTAGCAGGTACAGTGCATGCTCTCTATGGATTAAGTCTGATAATTGACTATGCCAGTCTAAGTCCTACCACTTCCTGCACCTGATGAACTACTTTGCTGTGTTGGCAATGGATTTTGAGGTCATGATCTTGCTGCATGATGAAAGATCTCCAGTCAGTTTGGCTGCATCTTTCTTTAAATTGACAGACAAAATGTTTCTATAGTCTTCTGAGTTCATCGTACTGCTGCCATCATGTATGGCATCATCAATGAAGATTAATGAGCCAGAAGAAGCCACGAAATCCCAAGTCATGACATTACTTCCACTGTATTTCAGACGAGCCTGTATGTTTGCAATTGTGAGCAGATCCTTTCTTTCTCCAAACTTTCTCCAAAACTAGCCTTTCCATCACCTTGGTAAAGGTTAATCTTTATCTCATCAGTCCATATACTTTGTCTCAGAATTTCTGAAGCTTATCTCTGTACTTCTTGGCATATTCCTCTTGTTCTTGCTAATTAGCCTCTGTGCTTTTGTTCAGTAGATACCGTCACTCCTGCCTTCTGGAGGTTGTTGCTGATATCACTAACAGTTGTTTTAGCGTCTTTCTTCAGATCCAGATGTAAATACCTGGAAACTGAGATCTTTTTCTTTTGTCTCATATTCATCCTTTAATGCTAAACACAATTGTTTTTAATCTACAGCAAAAATGGAGGGATTGGCCTCACTGTTCCAATACTTTTGGCGGGGAGTGTAACTCTGAGAACTGTGGAAGTGTGCATGTCTAATAAAAAAGAAGTAAAATTAATAGCACATAGCCCCAGGTGACTGAAGAAGTTCATAACCCACAACTTTCATGACCCACACCTCAATTTTTTTAATCAATTGTTAACAAAAAAAGAAAGAGGTGTAAGCTAAATTTACTCAAACATTGCGATTTCTGCAGTATTTTTTGCCACTTTATACCAACTTTATGGCCAGTATGGAGCGAAGAAATGATCACAGTGTGCAACAGCCTATAGTGCTTGTGACCTCTGCTGTGGAGTCCTAATATAGTAAGGTTTTTGTTTTGTTTGTTTGTTTTTTTATGTATTCAAGGTTTTTCAAAATTGTTACAATGCTGTCACTACAACATTACTTGGCCTCAAACTGACAATAGGGTGAAACCTGTGTAGATGTGGCTGTGGTAGTGGAGTGTGGTGCATCTGTCTGGGTTGGCATGCAGCTGTAGCTGGCATGGCGCTGCAGTCACAGCTGCAGGTAATTGGGTCGTCAGTATTAATGTCTATTTATCTCTTCTGCAGTGAAGCCGGCTCATGCTCTCTGATGGTTTCTTCTTGCAGTGGCACAGCATTGTCTGCAAAATTATCCACCATTCACAAGTAGCCTCAGTATACAGTATATACAGACAACAGCACCTGTCAGGTGTCTATATTTTATACTGAATGCATGTACCTTCTAGCCTCGGGCCTCTTTCTTTTTCTGCCTACACTGTATTGACAGACCACATATACGTAACAAGACTCCAGAGTCAGCATTTCAAAATCAAATCTGTGTGATCCAGTGATGATATGATATGATATGTAAATATCATTCTTGTTCAACAAGTGTCTGATGAGCTACTTATACCCCCCCCCCACCACGTACTGGTAGATTATGTTACACAGACTAAAAAAAAAACTAAAAAAACAAACAAACTGGAATATCAAAGTCCAGTCATGGAAGAACCTATGACTTTAAAAGAAGTATCAGTCTCTATTGGCTTGGTTGCAAATATACATTCAATAATAAATCTAACTGTAATGGATTTTCAGGGTGGCTGAATCCTTCATTTATACTATCAGTCTTCTTTCTTTCATGTAAAACTTACACTGCACTATCACCTAAGAGAAGAAAGCTTCTGGGCTCAAATCCACCTTTTGTGTGTGGAATTAGCATGTTCTCCCTGTGTTCTCTCCAGGTACTTCAGCTTCATCCAGCAGTCCAAAGACATCTTTTTTAGGTTAATCAGTGATTCTAAATTGGTCATTGGTGTGAATGTGAGTGTGGGGTTCTCTGTGTTAGCTCTGCAATAGACTGGTGACCTGTCCAGGTCTTCAGTGAGGACCTCTTACCTTATGATCGCTGGGATAGGCTCCAGCTGTAGTTTAAAATAAAAGTCAAATGCCATTTTTGTTGACTTATGATGGTGTGTGTGTGTGTGTGTGTGTGTGTGTGTGTGTGTGTGTGTGTGTGTGTGTGTGTGTGTGTGAGCGAGAGAGAGAGAGAGAGAGAGAGAGGGAGACCGAGTTTCCTTCTCCTTCACTGGCAGCTATTGATTGGGTCTTTGGGCTGAGAAACAAGATATCACACAGCAACCAATCTCAGTTTGGATTATGTCATATCTCTCTCTCACTACAGCTTTTCCCTCCACTACACTTCTACTCTGGGTTCCCTTCACTCAAGTGGACAGATCCTCAAGGTGGAAAGAAACTCAGCATTCATACCGAGATATCAAACTCCCCAGTGACTCCTTCCATATCATTTTTAGAGGTTGCCAATTATACAAGGGGCCTCCAAACCTAGATGACTTCAAGGACTTTTTAAAGGTCTGAGGTAGATTTAACTTTCATACAGTATTGACAACTCCAGTAAACATTGCTGTGTAACATGTCATAAATAGCCAATGACACAAGTTTGTATTATATGTCGTCCTGTTTAAAAAAAATTGCAGTTGCTTTTAAATTTTGTATTGATCATTTTTCTTATCACATCACCCTGAGACCAGCTGGCGGTTCTTTTTAATTGTGTACTTTGCATGAAATGTGTGACCATATTTGTGTAATTTGCAAAGAAAAAGAATGTCCTTACCTGTCTAGGCTGACTGAACTTCATCTGAACTTGCATGCAACCACATAATAAAAAAGGCACTGTGCCACTACAAAGCAATTTGCATGTAAAGCTGCAACTGGAGCAGTACCTCTTCTAATTTGATGTAAGGAAGACACTTGACCAGGTCTCACTGGGTGCTTATGAATGAGTGAGAAACACCAGTTTACAATGGCTTGGCAATTCACAGTGGCAGACTCCACTATGTAATATATATTTATCCTTACATTAATTTACCAGCATTTTAAGCAAACATGTTATATATTGCATTTTATCTTTAAATCGTCATTTAAAAGGGTTTTACTGTCCTGTTTATTTTCATACATGCTATATCAGCGATGGTTCATCTATTTCTGAAAGCTGCTCAATTAAATTTTTCCAGAATTATTCAACAGTTTAGATTGGCTTTCTTCTGTGAATGATAACTACATGTAAACTAGTGTTAGCCTATCAAATGTTTGGTTTTGGACTCCAAATATGAAGAGATACCTTCAGAGGCCTTGAAGAAATTTCAAAACAACTTGAAGCCTGATGAATGACATAATTGGTTTAATGTATTTCTGTTCTTTTCATTAGCCCAGTACAGATCTTGCTCCTTCTGCCGTGTTTTTGTGCTCCCGTGTTGCCTTAGGTAAATTTGTTATAGCATGAGCAGTGATATTTTAATAAGGCTGCACACCATCAAAGCTGCTTTGATGCAGTCCACCTTTTTCTACACAGATGTCAGTTTAAAATTTGCGGCGCCAGTCTGGAGGTGTGGCAGTTTTGTCTCATTGCGAGATAATACATTCATCAACTTGTTATATAGCTCGTTGCACCTGGGATTTGATCGTATGAGTGAAAAACTAATTAATGAGAAAATGGCTAATTTCAATGTGATTTTAATGCAATTTAAACTGACATTTTCCAGGGATAGAGAAGACACATCATTGATGGCTACTTTCACTGAGTGCTTACATAGTTACACTGTTCAGGGAGTTTTCAAATTATGTATGTGTCTTAGTGAGACAGATGTCTTTTCACCTCTTCAGCAGACTTTGATAATTGTGTCTTTCTGCTGTTCAATTTTAGAAAGATAGTAGTAAGCTCACAGGCTGGGCAGCAGGCTACTCCCCCCTTTAACATTGTTGATGTTTTCATTCTGTCAATTCTTATGATTTTACTATAAACTATTGGCTATAGTCCCTTTAAAAAAAGCTGTTATTTTTTAATAATTTAGAAAAGTGAGCAGCGTTGTCAGCAGTGTGTTCTAAACGCTTGTGAGTCAGAGTTTTAAAGACTCGATGGGATCATTTAAGAGCTGATAACCTGTACAGCTGTTATTGGTGCTATGAGAGGCATGTCACGCATCGATGTGTCAGATATCGCATGCTGTACATAACTCTTTAAAGACAAAGCTGGATATATTGATTTCACATA
The DNA here is from genome assembly GCA_024447675.2 of Pterophyllum scalare. NCBI lineage: Eukaryota > Metazoa > Chordata > Actinopteri > Cichliformes > Cichlidae > Pterophyllum > Pterophyllum scalare. Next base: position 111,784 of record JAMQGT020003346.1, read on the forward strand.
ACTCCTGCAAAGAAACCTTGTTAGAGAAGCCTCCCATAGTAACTGACTGTTTGTGTGCACTTTTGTGTATTTAATGTTGCTCCAGCTTAAAATAAATAAATAAAATACAAAGACTCACTGTCATTTGGTACGTGACAGCATGATGAATCACATATCTCATATAAAAAGAAATGAAACGTCACGAGCATTTCTGATTAGAAATATATAGCACATTGTACCCTCTAGCATTTTGTGCATTCTGGTTGTTTCATGTTGCTTAAAAGTGCAATGTTGAAAGCAACAGTTTGAAATAACTTGCAGATTATGAAATTCAGATGTATAACAAAAAGGATGTGAATTCATGATATTCTCTGGTTTCTATGTAACAAAAGGTATTTCTGTGCTGTGAGGCCTGTCAACATGGTTGAGTCATGAGCCCGAAGAAGTTTAAACATTCTCCTCAGATCTCTGGCTGTATTCGGTGCAAGAGCCTAAAAGTCCACATTTTACATCAATGTCCAGTGTGCTACAACCTAACACACCAAGCTAAATAGTGTGGGTGGTTGAAGTGTAAAGGAACTAGTGAAAAGTAACCCAAATAAAAGGTGTTTTGAACAAGCTGGCTCTCACCCCTGTCAAAAATCACTCCATCATTTGCCTGTAAATACTACATGAAATACCAACTCTCTTTTTTTTTTCCAGCTTGTAGGGTCACAAGTCCTGCAAGACACAGCAAAGAAGGAACAACAGAAATACTAAAATTTCTCTTGTGTGCCACAGGAAAACAGATATGATCCAATAACCCGGGAAAGATAACAAACTACAAAGAATAGGAACGGAAAAAAGGGAACAAGGCATTCAGAGCAAAAAGGAGTCATCATAGACTAAGAGGTCAGGGTGGAGGATAAGGTGAATTTTGTTAGAATTATATCTTTTCTTCAAAGGCTATAGCCGCCAGCCTCATCATAATACTACATCTCTCTCATTCTTTCACTCTGATAGGAAAGGAACAAAGATTTTTATTTGATCAAGATCTCCTCTTTTTTTCAGCATTTTTCCTTTAATAAGGCTTTCTTGAATATTAAAAGGAAAGTGAAACCGTTAATAATATAAGGGAGCTTCCGTATGCTCATATGTGGCAATAATTAAGTCCCTAGAGTGGTGTTGGCTGAATGTGTGTGTGTGTGTGTGTGTGTGTGTGTGTGTGTGTGTGTGTGTGTGTGTGTGTGTGTGTGTGCGTGTGTGCGTGCATACTGTAACCGCATGTTTAATAAAGCAATGTCAGTTGTTAACTATTTTTAATGAGTTTGCGCAGAGCTCTTCATCTTCTTAAAATCCTAATTCAGTCTTCACTGTCTATCATACAGACATTTTCTGATGGGGACATGTGTGTGCAGCACTAATTTTATGCGCAACTCACTTGCAGTAGCACCTGCAATTAATGGGAATCAGTGATGTGCCTGCACCAAGATTGCAGTAGGAGGAAACTCTTAAGGTAATTGCTGTCTCTCTAAGAAAAATGTTTCCACTAGTCATAAATGGAGCATGGGATTTTTAACCAAAAGCCAGAAGCCTGAACTAGAAATGCCAGCTCCAATGGCAAAAGCAAATACAGGTCCACATTAGATCCAAACCCAAATTAATTATGGACTGCATATGGATAGGCACAACACTTCCAAAATTAGGATAAAACTGACCATGCATAGGTAATCCTACCTTAATTGGGGTTTGGCAGAAATGTAATATGGCACACATGGTAATGATCTTTGGGCTTGATTATACAGATGGGGCCCAGTCACAGAAAGAGCAGGATTTTATAAAAAATGTGCCTATGTAATGTGACACTTGATTTGTTGAGGATGTCATATGTTGTGAATTCAGCCCCCCAAAGCAGGACTCGAAAAACGAGATGCTAAACTTGAACTTGAGTTCTATTAGCCAGAACCGAGGAACATAAACAGGGCTAGTCGGGAGCCAGCAGAACAAAATGCTAAACTCACTTGGACTTGAACATGAGCACGAACATGAACGTGAGCATGAACATGAACATATGGGCACTCAGCAGGAGGAAACCGGTGACGAGGACGTGACAAGGAACATGGGGAAAACGCAGACAATATATACACCAGGGTAGCGAGGAGGGAGTGAAAACACCAGGAAACACAGGTGAACGAAGTGCTCCATTCTAGCATTGGTTTAAAGTTAAAAGATTTGAGTCCTGTGTTGAAACAATGTGCCACACTGTGAGAAGTACAGTTCCATGAAAAAACTGAAATAATAAATAGCATTTGTTAAAACTTACTTCTAAGAGTGTATTGTGTCCCGGAAATAAAATCTGGGCCACTACAAGAGGAACAAAATGAGACATGGATAAGAACAGAAATTTAATAAAAACCATCACATTTGGCTAAAATAGTGTTATCATTGTTTCATAATGCCAGAACAAAGTCGTCTTTGATGTGATATGAAAAAGAAAGAAACTGGGAAAGCCAACCTGGATTTAAGTTTCTTACAGAGAAATATTGTGCTGGTAGGGGAGGGTTATACAGCTTCATGGTTTGTGACCAGACTATATTTACTTGTCTGGCCCTGAAATAAATAAATTTAAGAGCGCATGATTTATTTTACAAAAGAAAAAAAAATAAAAGAGCAGTTTGACTTTTTTTATTTTTTACTTGTGTAGGAAACTATTGACAGTATTTCAAGTCATCTAATCAACGTCTTAGGTTATTTTTACAGTTCACATGCACAGCCTTTACAACTTCTGTCTGCTTTATGAAACAAACTCTGGGGAATGCTGTAATACGAGCTCTATAATTAGTTTACTGCATTTCATACTTTTCAATTACTTTTCTGTTTAAGGTGTCATCACAAATATTTTATCGGGTCTTAGACCAAAATTAAAATCTTTTTTAATTACAAGTTTAAGCAAATGTAAGCTTCTCT
>JAMQGT020003347.1:0-60689 GCA_024447675.2 Pterophyllum scalare
GGAAGGAATCTTTTCCAAGCAGAGGAGATCTGAGTGGACATATGGGGGAATCCAACTGGGGAGAACAGCGGTGGTGGATGGTGAATCAGTTCCAGGATGTTCTATGTCTCCAAGGCCCCTGAGGAAGGCCAACCTCTCACCTTCAGAACACGGCTGATTATGCTGGAGCAGGACCAAAGACACAAGCAGCTTCAGAACAGCAGCGTGGCTCTTGAAAAGAAAAGGCTCTGCATTGTGCAAGCAGGTTGACTACCATTGTGTTTATGAACTCTTTTATTATGCTCCCTGGAACATTCCCTATTATCTTCTCCTTTCCAGTGAAAGCTTCTTGCATTACTGTGATGAAGTCATGCAGGGAAAAATAGTAGGCAGGGGAAACAGGACACAGCCTGCAGTGTCTGGTACAGGGCAGCAGCCAGCCTCATTAAGTGGCGGGGCACTGCCAGCAGGGACTCATGATGTTCCAGCTGTTCATTCAGCTGCTTGATCTCATCCTGCAGTTTCTTCATCACTTCTTGACAAACATTTACACGGGAAGAAAATCTGGATCTTGCAGCAGGACAGTGTCAGACTGCAAGATGTAATCCATTAGAGCATCCTAAGGATAATAGGAAATAACTGTTAAATTTAATTGATTTTAGGTACAACTTGATTTAAATGTAGAGCTGTCAGTTTGACTAAAAAAAATACAAAGACCAACCTTGAAAATTCAAAACAAAATGATATATTGTATAATGCCAGTCATAAATTGGACGAAAAAAGTCAGGAGCAAATATTCAGATGGAGTGTGTTCAGCTAATAACATGAACTGTGTTATGATGTGAAATGCACAATTCTGCATGGTGCTCCAATTTAGTGTTTTAGGTGAATATTTTAAAAGATACTTTTCAAAAAAAACTGCAGTATTGACAAAGACAAAGAATGCCAAGTAGAAATCTCCTTATATGGCCATAACAGATTGGGTTTTACACTACTAAGCAATACCGTTTTGTTTAACAGAAGAGAAATCAATTGACATATCTCAAGAAATAAGCAAGACTTAATATGAGAGCTACATATGCTGCAAAAGGCTGGCCTAGTCACCTCCTCTGTGGCCAGTTTCTCCTGCAGCTCCTGTTTGTAATTCTGGAACTGCAAGTGTTGAATCAGCAGCTCTTTACACTCAGGCTGTGGCAGCTGTGTCAGCATCAGCTCCTGGATCTCTTCTGAGCTCAGAGAGAGGTCAACTATATGTATCTGAGCCAAGATAGAAGGATGGATCCCTACAGAATAAGAGTAAAGACAACTGAGTTAAAAAGTATTTTGTTAAAAAGAGGTAATTTCCAGAAGTCTAGTTACCCGATTGTCCAACTCTGTTTCTCTGTATTAACATTTGGCACTAACCAAAACAAATGTATATACCTTTATTTTTACCGGGATTCACAAATTAAACCAGACAAGAAATTTGATGCAAGAAAAATATTGGCTAAGATATCCTCAACAGAGACTACTGTAATTTGAAATTGTCACTGATTATCAAACTAACCACTGTTAAGCAGTCTAATTGGCAGATGGGTGCTGAGGAAGAGGCAGAACTCAGGATGGACTTTCGGAAGAGGCTGATTTAATCCTGGAAAGTAACATCCAGTAGGACGTGCCAACTTGGCCAGGAACTGAGGACTAGAGATTGCACGCTCCACATGAGTAACCAGGACTCTCAAACCTACAAAGCAAAGGGTTAGAGTGATTACAAGGCTGAAAAAACACACTATAACTTTGAAATGGTATATTTTTTTCTTCTTTCACCTTTCTCAGCAGCCTGGTCCAGCTTGTGTAGCAGTTCCAGATCATCTGCACAAACCACCATCCCAAAATCTTCTTCCTCTCCAAGTTTTTGTGTTCTCTCCTGTAGAGCAGACATTTAGCATACACTGAAACATAGCTGATCCAATACAACACAGGCATTGTCTTATATGGAGCTAATGAATTTTAAATAAAAAATTCTTAACACAGACTTTGCATAGAAATACAGAGGGTAAAAGTATACAGTAGATAAACCAACCAGTCACAACAATCAATCCACTAACAGCAGAGGTAACATTGCTTATCTTGTGTCCCCTGTCAAGTGAGGGGGTATTTTAGGCCGAAAGTGAACAGTCACCTCTAAAAGTTGATGTGTAAGAATTAATAAAAGATTTTAAAAAAATAACAGCAAGTCTTGTGAGATGTTCACACTGCACACAAAGTTCTGAGAATCTTAACGCTAGCTACTGTATGATAGAAATATGTCAGAACAAACAGTGCATCGCAGTTTGCTGCATATGGGGCTCTGTAGCTGCATACTGGTCAGGATGTCCATGTTGATCTCTGTACATAAGCACCTAAAATGGGCATGAGTGTTGGAACTGAATTAGTAACAGTGGAACACTGCTAGTCTGATTAACACTATTTTTCTTCTACATTAAGTTTGTGAAATGTGCCAAAAGAGTTCACGGTCTTGACTCAGCCAATCTGGTAAAACATCTGTGCGATTTGCAAAAAAAAAGCAAGTCTCATTCACGGAGGCCCCATCTCATTCCTTACAGAATTTAATGTTCTTCTGCTAAGAACCTGATGGGTAGTACTGCAGGACACCTTCAGAAGTTTGGTGGAGTCTCACATCGACATGAATCAATCCTGTTTTGGTGGAATAAGGGGGATCTACACAATAATAGTCTCCTGGTTTCAATGCTGTGGCTGGTCAAGATAAATGCTACATGTATTCTCTGTGTGGCTGACTAATGACGTTAGTTAGGAAATGTGTTTTAGAAATTTTGATACATACGTTTGTTTTGAAAGCTCATCTCCATATGCCACTGGTTGTCTGCCAGTAGAGGCCAGCGCTGGATGTAGGTATTTCTGTAGCCCCACAGCAACAGCTTAACCACCAGTAGTGTGGAGAGAGGGTGTCTCCAATTTGCCACTCATTCATCCCTAATGCCCAACCCACAGGCAACTGCAACCTCTCAGTTACAGGGATGGGAAAACCAAGAGATGGGGAGCCAGGTACAGTGTCAAAGTGTGTAAACAGGGAGGTTCTGGGGTCGTTGGGGTTTATGTTGATGCTTCCTGTCTGGCACAGTGCTCGCCACTTGCTCAGCAATTCTGTACGCGTCTCTGGTCCAAAAGGGCCTAAATACGAAATGATCGCAGCCAAGAGAAGGGCATCCCCTGGCATATTTTGATTACGTAACTCTGTGTCCTGAGGAGAAAATAGAGAAAAATAATTTAAAAGAAAGAAAAATATAAAAATAAGTATGCAATTATGTGTTCAAGTTTGCGAATCACCTGAGCAGCAGCCCTCCGGTCTCTGACATATATCTCCAACTGCCCAGCACACGCAGAAGCTTCGCATTCTGCACTCTCAGCTTTGTGTAGCTGCACCAGTTGCTCCATCAGTTCATTTTGAACACACCGCAGCTGAAGCTTAACAGCCTCTAGACAACTGCATGCCTCCTGCTTGCGTTGCTTGGCTAGATACAATCGACTTCTCGTTTCTGCGGCCTGCACCTCCAACTGCTGCTTTACCAACACTTGGTGTCTGAATACAGCAGTACTCATACACAGCCTGGACCCATCTACACAAGGATTCACAGGCCTTACTGACTTCTCGCACAGACTCAGGCACAAACAGGGGACTGTGAACTATTTGTCCGAGCTGTTGCAGCTGTTCATTTGTCAGGTTGTAGCGGTCAAAAAATTTCAGCTCCTACAAAAGGAGATATTGGTAAGACAGCAAGCTCAAAACAATTACTCAAACTACAAGAGACTCAGAGCTACATTGCCAAAAAAACTGGAACATAACTACAGAAACTGATGCTGATGAATGATGGCTCAATCCGCTTGTGATACTCAACTAGTTGTTGATTAGATAGAAGACATTTTTTCCCACCTGGAAAAAGTCCGCTTGTGAAAGAAGTTGTTTAGCACTTTCCCAGCCCGGTGGATGATTAAACAGCAAACAAACAGCATCCATGATTTTCACAACTCCCACGGGTGGGTCTCTGTAGTGGCGCACCTCCTCCCACATCCAGTGGATCCAAACACATAAGAATCTCAAGGCCTGACAAGAACACAGGTTTTATCTGGGGGAAAAAAAAAATTATGTGTGAGCATAAAGTCCATTTTTATGCAACATGTGTATTAAACGTTCTCAGTTTTTCTATCAAACTAAATCAAATGGCACGATAAAAAAATAAACTAGGTGAATTTTATACCTTTGTGAAGACGTTTTAAAATGATTTAACATATTTTCGATGCACTTACTGTAATTAAAAAAAGTTTACCTGTTTTTGAGCATGACTAATCTGCTCTTCTAGGTGACACAGCTGGTGTCTCCTCCACAGCACACTTCTTAGAGGCTTCTTCAAACAGTTTCTTATGATCCTTTACAGTTTGAAGGAGCTCTTTCTCATGCTGTGGGACAGAGAGGAGGTAGACATACCATGTATGTGGTTATCTAAATTGCTTAAAACTATATTTCTAAATTGTTCCCTGGTGTGTCATGTGTTCTTTAACCCCCATAAGCATCTGAATTGTGCTAAATACATATTTAAAATAATTTTTCAATGTGAAAACCGGTGCTCCCACTGAAATGGCACATGCTAAAGTTCTCCACATTACCTGCTGTGTCTCAGCAACCATCTTTTGCGCACTTATTAAGTGCTCTTTACACTGCATGGCTATGTTGCTCAGTGCATCCAAACGAGCCAGAGCAGGAGCAATTCTGAAAGATAAAATATTGTGGACAAATGTGGGCATATCTGTCATAACAGGATGTCAAGACTAAACATTTGAATCGGTGCAGCCTACTAGCTTGGTTACTGTGATTAGCTGATTGCAGCTGTGTGGCATTTGGTTGAGGGCGCAGTGATTCTACAGTGCAGCTGTGCTGTCAGTACACTATAAGTTGGCTTTATCAGATAAAAGTATGCACAGCAGGATATCCAACACTGGTGATACAGGTAGGAAAAGAGTTCAAACCTACTGGTTTAAGAGCTACCTGTTGGTTTTGTCCTGACACTGCTTGTGCAGGTGGCAGCAGAGGTGACCAAAGTGGGTAATGAACTCCATGTAAGTTCGAGGACTGAAAGGCTGAGCTCTTAGAAGGACAGAAGCATACTGACATGCAGACCGATGGATCCCTGCCATAGCCACAGACATGCTGGCCTCTGAGTGTTCTCGAACCACTAAAATAAAAATGAAAAAGTCAAAGGATAGGTCCCGCTACAGTCAAGAAAAACAAATGAAGGGGTTTAGATTAATATCGATGGTGTGTCTCACTTTTATGGGAACTGGTTTTGAGACACTGATCAGCAACTTCCACCAAAGACTGGTTAGACCACGGCTGGTACACCTCTACACAACAGCTGAGCCTGAGGGCCTTGGTTATTTGTGCCTGAAGAAAAATTTTTGCACGAATTCAATCAGAAATGAAACCTGAGCCCATTTCAAGGGTTGTTGGACTATTAAAAAGCTTAGAATTTGAGGGATGTGGTATGTAATATAAGCATACAGTTTCAGTTAAGATACTTACAATCCAGCATTGAGCTTCATTTCTGGAGGTTATTTCACTGTTTTCTGAAATGCTGAATGGCATTAACAGGAATACATGGACATTTCTGTGGACCTGACTCAAAAACCTGTGAAAACAGAGTACATTTAGTTTAAACAGATATTATCACTTTATGTACTGTAAGTAAATTTTGATTGAGACTGAATATACAAAATGTATTTAGGTCTATTTTGGGGGAGTTGAGTAGTGATAATCTAGTTCTAACATAATGAGCAATAGATCAGCTGATTTTTCCTCTTACTTCTCAAACATCCAATTGTCCATAAGATATCTTCTTGAATGCTTCACAGCAGTCACTCTAGAAACAAGGTTCCTCAGCTCTCTGTCGATGTAGAGTGCTGGACAGGCACTGTGGGCCATCACTACTAGTAATTCTTCTCTGACAGACTGGCTGATTTCCTCATGGACTAGTATGATGACATTAACTCCATCCGACCTAATCCGATTCCCAGCTTCTTTCAGGATTTCATGCAGATTATTCTCATTACCAGCATGTATCTCCATTAACTGATAGCCTGTAAGTTGGGCAGCTAAACGCACAGTGGTTTTGCGGCCTGTCCCCCTATCTGAGCCAATCAGTACTCCGTGGCCTCGAGGTAGGAGCAAAGCCCTAAGAATATGTAGCAACTGACTCACTCTTTCTCTGTGTACAATATATTTGGTTGTAATACTGCAGTCATGTCCTTTGTCATCGTCTTTTCGGTCCATGAGTACACACAGTTTTTGCACTAGTGCATCAAGGTCTTGCTCCTGATAAGAGGAGATAAATTTAAAATTGGTTTGCTTTTTTATCAGCTTCAGGGCCTCAGAGAGCTCAGGACCATATACAAGCGTTGCCATTGTGTCCTCCATATGCTGAAGAACCTGTGAGTGCAGACAGTAATTTTCAGAAGGTTTAGTCAGTTGATGGTATGACTGGTTTTGCTGGTTTAGTTCTTGAGGCAGATCTACAGTGTCTGGATTTTGACCTGCTGGCTGACTGACTCCATCAATTTCATTGGCCAATTTCATTCCATAGTGCATTGCTGCCGTCTTGGCTATGAGTGACGCAACAGTTTTTCGGTCATCCTCTGCGCATAACCTATCACTGAAAGTACGCATGCACTCGTGCATCCAGACCTGTACTATGTTAAGAACCGATGCTGGAGAAAAGTCTGGCTGTGAATTCTCATTTTTCCCCGTCTTTGAGATTGCAGACTTCCAAAGGTACATCCCCTGAAACACCTTCAGAAGGTCATGATGGGAAAATATGGAATGAGGCCTCTGCATAGATGGCTGAAATCTGTCACTTACTGCATGATACAGCTCATTAGTAGCGGCGATGATGCACGATGCCATATCCTCACCAATATGCCTATTAAGTGGCATTTCACTGAGCCAGAATTTTAGCCTAGGAGAATAGATAGACATTACAACATCCAGAGATACGCCATCAACCACGAAGACAGAAAACAGGCGTGAGAGCCGTGGGGATATCACACTGCTGTGGGGATTATATAATGCAGAGATACAGCATGTAGCCAGATAGCTGATGGTTCCAGACTGCAACAACTTGAAGTTGTAGGTGTCAAATGTTAGAATCCCTCCCTTTGAAATACTCTGTCTTAGTGTCTCTAGAGCCATTGAAGCTTTTCCAAAGATGTCTATGAACAAAATTGACAGATACAATGACATTATAAAGATTCACAGTGAACAAAATCTGATTCAAATTTAATTACATGAATTCTCTTATGAATTTTGTTACTCACCACAGGGGGCTTCGTGTAAATCATCAACAAACAAAAACAGGCCTGGCTGTTTTGTCACAGAGCGAGCAGTGTCTTTACAGTTCTTCTGGCATCCGATGTTATTCAGTATAGTGCGAAAGTCTCTGGAGCTCAGAAGGGGACTGGCTGGCAGGTTAATGTGTCGCTTGTCAAAACTTAGCAGAGTTTGGCACAGAGTGGTTTTTCCAGAGCCAGGCTCTCCTGAAACCAGGACTGGCTGGTTTGCCTCCAACATGAGGTTCAGGAGATATGTGTATTTCCTATACTATGAAAAACATTTAAGACACATGTAAATATTCAAAAGTAGTGATAAGCATATTTAATTTATATTCAGTACAGTAGGTACAATATTAAATACAAACCCTAGGAATGACAGAACCTGTGGCCCGTGTATCCTTAGAGAACATCTCATTGTTGAAGCTAAAAAAGTGTTCAAATACACTCACTTCATCAGGGACCACAATTTTGTATCTGCAAGTTAAGAGCACTTGGCGGGCTAATGAATCAAACTGTGGCCAATGGCTAAAGAAAAAACAGAAGTATATGAAGAATACTGGTTACAGATAGTAATATTGACAGCAAGTAGTAGAACTGAATATGTGTAAATATATAATGTGTGACCAAGTAAAAAAGTTTAATAAAAAAAATGTATCTTACTGAGAACGGAGGTGGCCACCAAATCCCCAAATATAAGCCAACAGAAAAATGTTTCTGCTGAGCTGCTCTTGCTTACTTTGGGCATGTGTGGCTGGTGGAGGTATATCTGGTAGCATGGAAAGGGATAAAGTTTTAATAAAAGTACTGTAACCATACCATTGTTAGAAGGTTTTACGTTTGTGAAAAGTTATTTTACCTCTTGTGTCTTCATGTGGCAGAGACTCAGGTTTTTCTACTTCCTTCCCAAAATGTTGTAGGAGAGCACGCAGGATCCTGACAAATGAAGTGATTTCTTGCAGTCCGTATGTGGGGCCTTCACAAGCTCTACTTTCATTATGGACTGCAGCGGTTAAACTCCTTTGCCCAAGCAAACTAAGGGTGCTAGAGAAAAGATCTTCACCCAGGTGATTCCACATTTTCACAATTCTGTGATCCAGTTTGTGGTTCAAGGAGAGAGTATCTATTTCATTCTTCCACACAGACTTCCACAGATCATTACCTGTGAAGTAAACAAGGCTGCAACGGGTCACTACAGAGGGACTCGCATCGCGCAGGTCAGTGATCTCCATGAGAAGCTTGAGTTTTGACTGAGACAGCAGTGTTTCACCTGACGACAGACACAGAAATGCATCCTGAGAACTGCACAGTGTGGTCAGGTAATCTAACCAGCCAGGCTGCCCCACAGGCTCTCCATCCATTACAAGCCACTTCACTGTTTGTGTTTCATCAGTTTTCTTCTCATTGTTGCAGATTTCAACGCATGTGTGTTCACGTCGTTCTGAATCTCTCAGCACCTTTGTGAGAGCGCCATCTTGCCATCCTCTCTTTTCACAGAAACAGCCAAATAGCTCATCAATGGACATAGCATTTGGAAATAAGACTGAAGTGTCTACAAAGCTCCAGTGTGAAACAGAGATCTTTTGACCTGCCTGTGGAGAACCTCTTTCAATCATATAGTCCTTGTCTCTTTCCTCCACTGTCTTGGCAGCCAAGCTATTGAATGCTCCAGCCAAAGCACTGTAACAGGTCGTCTTTCCACTGCCAGAGGGGCCTATAAGCATAACTGCCTGAGACGATTTCATGGTCTGGTAGAGTGTAAGAGCACTGCAAATGATGTCTGTGTCACAATAGAAGTGTTTTTGTTGTAATTCTTCTATAACTGCATCTTCCAGTTGGTTCTTTTCATCTTCTTCAATATATTGCTGGACAAGTGGAAACTGGAATGCTATAGGGAAAGCATCTTTGAAAAGGGCATTGAACTGTGAGGCTTTCGTGTCAGGAAGCAAGACAGAAAGAAGTGCTCTGACAATAGCTTCCTCTTCCATTAAACTTTGTACAACGGTCAAATGACAACGGTGTGTCTTGGAAGGCTTTTCAGTTTTCTTACCATCCTCCTCAAAAGGTTTCATGGGCTTATTTTGCAAAGATGTAAGATCAGTGTGTTCTTCAACTGAATCTTTAGACTTCTTTGAATTTTCTCGTTCTCTTACAATCTGTTGCAAATGTATTTCAGAAGCTGAGATGATCTTTTGCAAGATAACAAGAAAGCAGCTGTGATTATCAGAGAAAAACTCGGGCAGACAATGGGAATCTTGGGCCAGGCTGATGAAGGACACCAGACGTTGACTTAAAAACATGGCCTCTGAAAAACCAATGGCACTCAACATGACTTCTGCCATTATCCTGTAATCTGGATATGTTAATGCAATGGATCTTGTTGCAAATCGCAGATTTTCAGGAACCTCGGATGCATGTACTTTCGATGACATGACAATACATCCATAGCTGAGGCTGGCAGAAATGCTTTTTCCTGCAAGTTGAATGCGGCATTCTGAATCAACAGTGTTTGTGCACCCTGTGACCCCATCAACAGTTTTAATCTCTGGATCACAATTATGTCTTTCATTTGTATTTCTTCTTAACCTGGTGAAGGACTGGTGTATGTCTATCAGATGCTGTCCTAGTATTGATAGATCTTTGTGTGTTAGCAAGTCCACAGAGTTCAGCACAAGCCACGCCCCTGTCTGGAGGGCACCAAGCAGAATCCGCTGAATAACATAAGGCGTCATGCTTGGATAGCACTGTTTTAGGACAACCTGTCGTCCCAGTGCTTTTCCTAACTGGATCACAGTATTTTTCTTTCCAGACATGGAAGGGCCACTGACAGAACCACATCTGTAGCTTGTCAGAGCAATGAGAATACCTAGTACTGCTTGGTCTGTGGATGGAGTATGCACCATCTCCCACTCTCCTGGGCCACAGTATTCAAAGCTGTACTCGAGGTGATGGCCCAAAATACCTACATAGCATGTTGGATCATTATTCTCTTCTGAGTTAATATAATATTTCATCAAACTCAGCCATTCAAAAGATGACTCCCGCACACACGGTACCTCCATGAGTCGATGTAGTTGCCGTGCATGATTCATTGTAAGCTGCAGTAAAGCACGCAGACATTTCATTGTGTACTTGGAAACTTGACTTTCACTTTTAGACCCTGTGACTACATCACTTATGTAATGGCTAAGGTCTTTCAGCTTTGCACTGATATGTGCCTTTATGCTGCTGAACTTCACTGAGCTTGATTCTTGGATAGCTTGTAGAACAACACTCCCCCATACTGCTTTCTCCACCACCAGCAGGCACTGAAGAGGGTATTCAGAAAGCAGACCTAGCACAGGTAGTGCACTGTGGAGCTGGATGTCTCTAGCTTTCGTGTTGCATGGCAAATCTTGACTGGATGGTTCAAGTTGGTTTCTCTCAACAGCACACTGTTTCATAAGCTGTACTATGGCCAACTTCAGCTGTTTCTCAAAGTCACAAAACCATGCCAAGGCATCAGCATTTGGTTCTAAAGGACACTGAAAGGCAATGTGTTCTTGGAGGCTGCCAAAAACTCCCAGCACCTTCATCTGCCTGTGGTATTCAGATGTAGCCTCACAGCCATTACCATCTCTTGGTATTTCACTGGCAACTTCAAGCAAACATACCCCTTTAAAGCACTTTTGTACAAAGGGTTGCAATGCAAAAGGCGTCGGGTGAAAAGAGAGTATCTGCATCACTTCTCTTTCACTCAAAAACCAGAGCCTTGGACACAGCTGACAGAGGTCATCAAGAAGATCTGACATTTGGTTTGAAATGATATCCATTGCAGACAAACCATCAAGGAGAACCTGAAAAGGTTATTGCCACTAAATCTGTCATTTGTTTTAGTGGAAACCAAGTTCAACACATGGGGCTCTTTCGATATAGAGATCGTGATTTCCTTAAATGTCTCATCAACTGGTTGAAAATGCTTCAGCTATGAAAAAAGACAAAGGAAAAAAATAATCAAACAGCCTGGCCAACTCTCATTCATGAAATTCAGCAGATTTAAGGGACTACAAATATGAGATATTTTTGACATAGTTTGGCATAAGGACATACCAGATCCTTTCTTTGAGTACTGAAAAATGTTCCTCCCAGCATCTTGGTCAGGAAGGCCCACTTTTGTTGATATCTTTCAAGTAAAACTAGCAACTTCTCTAAAAAAATATTTGAAGAGATATGTACATCATTCATATAAGTTTATTTTTATGTAATTTTTTTTAGATAAATAGTTAAACTTCTTCACTGCTAGGCTGCTGCTTTACCAAGTTCTTGTAGTCTTTGAATCAGGTCCTCCAGTGGCAGCCTGAACTCAACACTGTATGGGGACTTCAACATAGTGGACAACATCATCAGACTGCTTTCAGTCTCAGTAAAGTGTGCTTCCAGATCTGAGTGAGAAAAACCAAGGCAAAAAAAACAAGCAGCATGTAAGCCAAATATTTCCTCCTAGCAGGTGAGCCAGAAGGTATATCAATGATGCTTACAGTAACTAGAACACTGACTATATCTATGTTATTAATCGCATGCTAATTGCTAGTTAGTTGCTACTTGCTAGTTAGTCTCACCTATAGTGAATCTAGGATCCCTGGGCTGTTTCCTGCCAGTTTGCACATTTAAAAGGGTCCCTTCTGTGGACATCTCCCTCATTATCAATCCAGTTTGTTTCTCACAGTGCTTCCACACAGTGGGAGTAAACACATCCAACTGAAAGAGTCTGTCTTTCCATCTGTGACAAAGCTTGCGGAAGGTCTGCTCCATGTCACACTCCGTTTGTGCACCCCTGCATATCTGACAGAATAAAATGTACCGTCTTATGTCACATCCATACTGTGCGCGTTTTCTAAGGCAACTATTTTAGCAGACTGTTTGCCTGTAGTTTCCCTTTAGTAGAACTGCCGAAGCTTGCTCTAGATAAAATGCCTCTCCTGTATTACCTTGTCAATCAGTTTCTGGTGATTTTCAAGTTGTTGAGACATGAGATCAGCAACAGTCACCTTCTTCTCTGATTTATAGCGTAGGCCCAGGTCTGCAAGAGAGAATATATATTTCAGTCACATTAGATTTACTGTTATTCAAGAAGTATGGAAGTGGTACAACATGGGCATGGTCCCTGACCTTGTAAAATGGCTCTCCAGTGTTTTTCTTTTAATGTGGCACTCTGTAACTTGGCCAGGACTAAAAGTTGATGGCTTGAGCTTTCCAGGTATCCTGAAATTGCCTGCAGCACTGCATCATTGGTAGGTATGGCAGTTGTTAAAGATTGAGCCTGCTCCTTCCACTTTGCAACTTTATTCTGAGCTTCAGAGACCACAACCTGACAGAACAATGTGTGGTTTTGTTATAATAACACTACACACCTATACAGTTTCATTAGCAGAATATATCATTCATGCATGTACAGTGCTTAAAAAAATGTATTAGACGACCTTTCATAAAAACAAGAAAGGCCAAAATGTATTTTAGAAATGTGTCAAAAACTTGTTTAAAACTAAAAATTAAGTGACAAAACTGAATTTACTGTTTTAGCCAAATATACCCAAATCTGAGCCAGTTAATCGAGTACATTAATCATAATTAATCAAGCATAGCATTCAACCACTAATTTCTCTGTTCAGGAAGGCAAATAAATAACTATAATTTGACATCTTAATAAAAAAATAATTATATGCTTTACTATTTTTTCTGCTTTTCTGCAAAACACTAAATTTGAAAATTCACAGATAATAACATTTTAGCATTAAAAATATTATTATGACTAAAGAGCTTCTACATAGTGGTTGATTAAACATTACAGAGAAATAAAAATGACTTTGGTATTTATGTTAATTTAGAGCAGATGTTGCATAAGCCTTACATTGGGTGGTGGTCTAATAAATTTGTTAAGCACTGTATAGGGGGTAACAGCAACTGCCAATATCCCATCAATACTTTTATTCTAAAGAAATAAAAGAAGTAAACTCATTAGCATGCGAGCACAGTCATTTACAAATGGTTTTAATTTGTCGTGGCCCTGAACGTGAAGAACAGGTCACAGAAACATATTCTATCAGCTTATCATTAAGAAAAAAAGGAGCAAATTTATTTTACCTCACTAAAAAGCAGCTGCTTCCATTCTTCCAACCATGTAGTGTATACAGCTATCAGTTCCCACAACTCTTTGCGGGCTATGAGTTTCTGAGCATTTGTTGTCACTATGGTCAGATCCATTGTATGTTCTAATAGAAAGCAACAGAACAGTCATCCTTTTTGTAAGCACCTATTTAATCTACCATATACCACCAAACCTCAATCCTTCACATATTTTATAGAAACAATACAGTTTCACATCACCTTGCATGTCTTGGCTGCTCCTACCAAGCAGTTCCAGCTTTGCACTGAGAGTGTTTACATGCATGCACATGTAGTTCAGTTTGGATACCATCTCTATGGCATTCTGGCTAGGATCAAGGAAGGGTCCAGATGTAGAGTCAGAGATGACATTTTTAAGGTCACAGAACAGAAATGAGAACACTGTATCCAGTGCATTAGCCATTGAAGGAAGATGGCGGGACACAAGGGTGTCTGCTTTCTTCAAGAGGGGAATATAGCAATCCCATAAGCTCAGCATCTGAATATAGAACACAAACAGAAGCACAGAGCCTTAACTGAGTACACACAAGGCTATGATGCACAGTATAATGTGGTTTGTATTTATGGCATATTTGTCACTTGTGTGCATGCAAACCTTTTCTTCCAAAGTCACCTCTGCCTGTGTCATAGTCCTACAGTTCATGCAAATCGTGTTTTGAAGGGAGTGAATGTATTCCAAACATTTCTGTATATCAGGTAAGACCTTCAGAGATTCCCTCACCTGTCAAAGAAACACGATTTTTATTTTTCCGTAAAATAAACATAAATTCTTTGTGAATGTCTACTAAACTTTCTCTGGAGTGTGTGTGTGTGTGTCTGTGTGTGTATAATAGTAAGCACGCCAGTGAAAGTGTGTGTGTGTGTGTGTGTATATATATATATATATAAATATATATATATACACACACACATACATACATATACATATACATACATAAAGAGAGAGAGAGAGAGAGACAAACACACTAGGGTTCTTCACTACTGTGCCTTCAAACAACAGCAGTGTAGACCGGGATAATGGAATCTAAATTCAGAGCACATTTATTCTGACAAGGCAGTCTTTGATGTAAATAATTTAGCTGAAGTGAATGTGTGACCACACGAGGTGCCTCGAGAGGATGTGAATGTTCCAACAACCGTCCTTCTTAAGACAAAACACAGAAAACTAGGGCAAAGTCTTTAGTGAGGATTTTCCATTTCTCATTTGTATATTTTATTTTATCATATTTTACACTTTTTTGCAAAAAATAAATAAATAATTTAATTTCTGTACCCTAAAAGCATATTTTGAGAAGTCATGTAAGTCTTGCGGTTCTGTCTTGAGTTCAGCTGTAGCTCTCTCCAAATATGACACGAGGCTCTCTGACTCAATCTTTATCTGCTCAACTAGCTGCTCTTGCACTTCCTCTTCAATGAACCTCAGCTGTTGCCCTGGAGAAACAAAGGCAAACAGGGGGAGAGCATCTATCATGAAAAACAGAATGCAAGTAATGGATTTATCAACCAAGGGACAGAACATTAAAACAATTTATGATTTTGACAAGATCAAAGAACAATTAGTTCTTCCTTCTCAAAGCTATGCTGAATTGCCCAAAGTAAGGTTAAAGTTACACTGGAGATACAAGTTCCCTTTCATTCAATGAAGACATACCTAGAGCTTCCTTTGTGTGGGTGCACTGGATGACAAACAGCCAGTTGGAAGAAGAAACTGATGAATTAACTGCACTGATTCTTTCAGCCCAGCTGCGCACCTTCTTAATGTTCTCCTCGTACTGTGAAGCAGGCTGACCCTTCATGGATTCCAAAGAGGCTCGACTCCACTGACAAATAAACAAATGCATGTCCACCATCCATGCATAGCTTTCATACAACTGCTGGATCTCTAGTTCAACTTCCTGTCCAGAGAACAACGAAATTTACAACAAAAAAAAAAAATCAGTGTCAATTTGATTTCAGTATGATTATTGATTATCTGCTGATTATTACTGATTATTAAAAAGGAACAATAAACTAAGAACCAAACAGATTATCCAAATAACATCCGGGGATCATGACACTATTAGTGGATTTGAAATGACCATCTTGCCTGCATGATCTTGATCTGCTCTTTCTCAACTTCTTTTGTGATGTCATTGATCCTGATGTGCCACTCCAGCTGTGTTTTGGAGAGAGGAGAGTAGCAGCCACGCGCCATGCTGACTTGGACCATTCGAAAAGCGTCTTTAGGCAGAATCCGCCAGTGAGCTGACATGTCTCTGACCATTTGACTAATGGTCCCATCAATGTTTTCCTCCACTGGGAATGGAAAAAAGAAATAAGTGACATATTTAGACCAAGCTCAGGCACATTTTCACATCAATACTGAGGATTTATATCAGAAAGTGCTCATATAAAGGGAAATCACAACAGTAAAATATGAACACCCCAATACAGAAGCTCATACCTGTATTTACATAAGGTTTAACATCGCTGAAGTCAAAGATTAAATCCTGAGCAGAGATTAACACATCACTGCTGACCTCTAGGAAAAATCCACAATCTTCACACTTCTACAAGGGACGAAAAGTGATGTGAGACAAACTCCTGACAGCAGCTTGACTAAACATAAAGAAAATACTGACGTGATTTTACTATGCATAATTGTTGGATGTTGAGCAAACACAAGAAGACAGCCTTAACGGGAGATTGGCCAAATTTAAAACAGGCCCATTCACAGAATTCTTTCACCATACATGGCGTTTGTGTTGTGTAGAAAACATTAGGTGACACCAAATGACAAACATAAATGTAAGTGCAGCTGTGTTTGCAGCTGCTGAAATGTGTAAATGACCTGAATAAAAGAGTTGCCAACAGTGAGAAGTGCTTGGCTCACTTCTTCCTTGAACAGAGGTATTGGCGGCTCCACAGTCAGCCGATCATCGGCACTGAAACACAGCTCGGTGTGGAAGAGAGCACACTGCTGTGGTTCCTCCTCTAACAAAATAAAATACACAAAAAATGAATCAAATACAACTTAACTGTCAGTTTGCTTTATCTAATACATTATCTTTTATTGTATGTAGCAGTGGTGCTTCACAGTAATTGAATCTGTGTAGACTTCCAGAAACCTACATAATCAGAGTTAACAGGATTTCTCTTAAAACCTTTAAGACATCGAGAAATGAAATGGCATCTCCTCGGATGACTGTGACAAGACTCTGGATAATCATCTGATGGACGAGTGCTGCAAAATCTCCCAATTTCTTCAAGATGCTTTCAGACTGAGCCAATTCATTCGTCAGCTTGCGCTGATGAGTCAGAAGCAAATGTATGGGTTTGCAGCAGCTATCTGCCCCTTTGGCAACTTTTAGCTGCAGCTGGAGCTCCTGGTGTTTCTTATAGCTGTCTTCTTTCACCTGAGGATATAAAACTGTCATTAGAGAACTTTTCAGAAAATCTGAAAATTTTCAGACTCTCACATTAAACGATCATAATACGACCATATTAAGGATCAGAGCACGACACTGTGATAACTTCTCCAACATCTGCAGACACTCTTGATTCTTGGTTATCAGTGCATTCTTGAATTCCATCAGCGTGTAGCTTTTACAGACATCCAGAGGCAACCAGTGAGTCTCTTTCAGTTCTTCAATGACTCTGTCAAAGAGATTTTATTGTTTAAAATCTGAAGCATAACAAGTCTCACATGCTCTATCTCAAAATTAAAGATCACAGCGACTTCAAATATTTTTGATATTGTTTGTAGAACGTAAGACATGAATGCATGGTGTGAGCCATTGCTCGGGTACCATGCAAATTTAGGCTGTGTCTGGCTTAAGCTCACGTGCTGAGAAGATGCAGGCCTTTTCTGAACTGAGGTACAGCTACGAGCAGCACGTTGTGCAGTTTCTTACTCCGGCGCTGAAAAATTCTCTTGCGTGTGTTTTTATGCCACCTGGGACAAAGAAAACACAATTCAAGTAAAATGAGAAGTTTAAAGAAAACAGAAAATAGATTATACACAAGAAATAAAGCAAAGTTAGCATTTATTACCAGAAAAGGGCTTTCTGCAGTCTGAAGTCCCTGAAAAATGGGATATTCTGCAAATCTGTCCACAACACATACTCTCTGTACCACTCTGCCAGACTGACAACTCCACCATAACCCGTCTGTGTCACATGCAGGACAGTGTTAGGGGTGAAGATATAGTGCTCGGAACCAGCTTCACTGGAATGGACGACTCGCAGGTCATAGGGTCTAACAACAAAGAGGACAAACTGCAGTGCATCCATATGTTCACAAGGCAAGATTTGCCAAAGTCTGAAACTCAACAGTAGTAAAATATCTCTTTTCACTTCTACCTGTAAGCATCCCCATCTACGTTTTTGAGGTAATAAAGCTCCAAGTCTCCCAGGTCTCTTTTCTGAACAAAGATCTGAACAACCTCTGTGCCAGTGAGAGGAGATTTACTTGGTTTGCTCCCATCTTTCACGGTTGCTACCTTTTTATCCTTACAGGTTGTGGCATTTTTTGATTCCCCTTTTTCCCTAACACAGGAAAAAAATAAATAAATAAAACACGACCAGAAGCAACAGAGGAATTCTTTTAGGAGTTTCTATAATTTACAAAAAGTGCAACAACTATTTTTATTTGTATTTATGCTATAAATTACAACTACATTTAACATAAATATCTGGAATAACACATAAACCCAACAAAAATTGAACACTATCACAGAAGATAATATTGATTCTCTGTAAGTATTATTATGTACCTCTGTGAAGTTGACTGTGTAGTTCTGACAGGGAATGCAATCCCTAATGTTGAGGCCTTTAGTCGAGGTCCTTCTGTCCATTTTGTGTTACCTATGGCGATCCCAGGTCCTACTTTAGCAATAAGATGAGGTCGATCTGCCCTTGAAGAAGGTCTATCAGAGGGAACACTTTTGAGGATCGAGGACAACCTGAACAGGGGCTTGGCTGCAGAAGCTGCTAAGACACAGGATGGCTCTGGGCACAGAGGTGGCAAAGTCACTTCAGGGGAGTGGGTCTTTTTCTTACCCTTGTAATCAGGCCTTGTAATGTCTTTACCACAGTCCTGAGAAAATCCATCATTGGATTTTTCCTGTGACGAGGCAGCGAACATGCTGCTGATCTCCCGGGAATACCATCGGCAGCTTTCGTATCACAAAATGAACCTTGCTAATCATGCAATAGGATTTATTCTGGAATTTCTGAGGGGAAAAAAGTAAGTAAATGTAATCACAACCACCATAGCGTAGCATGGCACAGTATGCATACCCTGCATATTCAATTTAACTTTAAAAATGTACAGAAATGTACTGTAAAATAAATCTGCAAGCTCTCTAGCAAAATGTTCCTGTCTTTAAGCTGCTAAGTCCTAATACTGCTTTCTAAAAAGAGTTGTCAAGTTAAACAAGTTACACATTCACACAGATATTCATTCAGAGGTTTTCATTGATAAATACAAATAATACTGCACAAAATAACTGGGACATGATTAAGCGCTTATAAAACAAGTGAAATATTTCACTAATTCTGTGAAAATCACAATCTCAATTCATCTGACAACACTACACGTTTGTGTAGTGTGCCAAAAAGTGATTTCTGATGTTTCCATGTGTTTTCTAAATGTAATAGCTTTGATTACACTGGTAATTAGACTTCACTCAACAGGATTTATGAAGGGGTTACATATAAAATAAAGAAATGATCTGATTTGTAAGTATGTTTATGACTCTGCATCATTTTATCTACATTATAATCAATCCAGTCCTTTTTGGCCACTCCAAATATCTTCATAGAACTGTGATGTTATGTTTGTTGCAGTTTCTGCTGCCTTCTTGGCCACATCTGTCTTGAAAAACACATTTTCTATGTCAGTGGCACCTTTTACCCTGATGATATACAAAAGTCACTTTGCCAAAAATAAGTTATATCTTCTGACAGGAAGATAGATGGCTTGATATCATCCATGACAGATATCTTTGACATATGCTTGAGAGATTATAGGCCAGCAAGTCAGTTACAACAGTTTAAATACCGGTGTTGAGCCAAAAGGGGGTCGTCTGCCAAAAAGTGATTTACAGTATTTGCTAAGGAAAAATGACTGTCTATATATAATGTGTTGTAGATTACTTTTTGGCCTATGATCTCTCAAGCATATGTCAACCATATCTGTCATGAATGATATCAAGTCATTCTGAGCCAGAAACAACATTCCTGTCTCAGGTTAGAAGCTGGGGTTTTTTTTAGCAATGTGACTTTTATATATTCTTTATTTATGAGGGTAAAAACTGTCACTGACATTAAAAATTTATTTTTTCAGACAGATGTGCCCAAGAGGGCAGCAGAAACTGCAACAAATATAACATCACAGTTCTATGACGATATTTGAAGTGGCCAAAAAGGACTGGACTAATTATAATGTAGATACAATAACAGAGTCATAAAGATACTTACAAACCATGTATGTATATTTATATAAGCTCTTCATAAATTCTGTTGACTGCTGTCTATTTAAACAAAGGTATTACACCCAGAAAATACAGAGAAACACAGGAAATCGCTATCGACTTTCTGATAAAATGTAGTAAATTTAAATTTACTACATTTTACATTTAAATTTAAATCACCTCAACAAGTAAAATATTTGTCTAGTGCAAATAGATCCAACACAACGTCAGACAAAAATTCCTAATTTGCTTGGTTTTCACTAAAACGCCATTCTTAAATAAAAGACACTAAACTTCTTCCACAATCTCTTTAAATGACCATGAACAGCCAGGCCTGAAACGCGCTCCGCGCTGCGCTTCGTTAGCTTGTTATGCTAAACTTGTTCTAAAAAGTTCACTGGTACAGACGCAGTTTACTCACTTACAGCTGAAGCTCACATATGACAGTTAGAAAGCAGGTGGGCCCGCTCTAAAGCTAGATAACTACTAACACCAACCATTAAACTAAGCATGAAATAACTTTGCGGAGTGTCTTACCTGTGAAGCTTTCATCGCAACCACGGCCACAGCTCGTATGCCATGGTAACACACACACACACACTCGCTTCCGAGTTACTGTGCTGACCTTTAACCTCTCAGCTCTTTGGAGAAACGATGCAGCAGCAGGGAAAAGCTTATATTCACGTGGGTGTGTTTTTTAAGATGAAAGCACATGTTAGCGTCTTATATCTGTTCACAGGTATATTTAATATGATTGACGTCACTGTGATCGTTATCAGCAGCTCTTCAAACTCAAAATGTTGGCTGAGGGCAGGGGAAAGGCCTAAACCCCACTCTCCAGAAGAAGTCTTGACTTTTAAGTGGAAAAAAAAATTTACAGGTGGATTTTAAAATATTTAAAATGTTAACGATGGCTCCACTGTTCCAGCACACAACAATAACTTAGTGGGGTTTTTCTGTTGTTAGGTATCACATTCCCTGCTATGAAAATTTGGCTTCTAGCACTGCTGTGTGTGTGTGTGTGTGTGTGTGTGTGTGTGTGTGTGTGTGTGTGTGTGTGTGTGCCAGTGACTCTTGATGACCAGCCTACATATACAACCAACAGGTTTCAAGAAAATGTATAATCTGTAACAGAAATTCATCCTTTGAAAAATCAAATCTCGACTCGGACAAGAAAAACATACCCATCAAGAAGTCCAGTATGACCATGTCTATGAAGTCCACCAGTCTTGTGCCCTTGTCATATGGTGGGGTCTTTTTCACTGTGGAACAGTAGTCAGGTTCTGTCTCCCACCTGAAAACAATAAAAGTGAGCAGGACATCCAACATTTTATGAACATTAACATGAGCTACAGCTTGTTATTCAAGTAGATTGAATAATTACCTCCAGCAGAAAACTAAATTATGATAAGTACATACCACAATGTACAGGGTAATGATTCAAAACAGAGAGGTCAAGTGTAGGCAACATGGGGATAATCTGCAAACTGCAGGTAGTTTCTGGCTATGGGATATCTGTTGTTACAGGGTGTGTAAGACCTACTAAGCAACAATCAGATATTTGGGAGGATCTTATATTTAAAGTAAGTGTACCAACAGGGTAGCTGTTCTGTTTCAGGGACAATAAGACAATAAGAGTGGGCTACACAATGGGAGTTTGGAAGAAGCTGGGATATTGAATCCTGCAGCACTTCATAAACATTGTGCTGGTGGGATGTAATTGCGACTCTGCTGCAGGGGGAGAGGTGAAGCAGAGGGTCCAGGGGGTCGTGCCGGGAGAGGCTGGCTGGCACAGCTGTTGCACATCTTCTAATTCTACCTCTCCTATTTATGCAGTAGCACACTGAGACCGGAGGGTCAGAGCAATACGGTGAGCAGCTGGCGAGGCTGCTGGAGAAATGCTATGCAAAATGTCTGAAAAGTCATATGCTGAAGCACTGATTAAAAAAATCAAAGAAATACAGGGTGTGCAGTTGTGTGTGTTGCGAGCTCACAGTGGCCAAGATGTGCTACAAATATGTTGTGAGTTTTGTTTTTTTTTGTGAATTTTACAAACTAAATACATGTAGTTACTCACAGGCTTCCCAGAAGTTTCAAAGAGCTTTTATTGGCAAATAAATCAAATTCATACAAATAGCATAAGCCTACAAACTCTGATCAACTTCATGCATTGATCAGCCAGGAGTGGATCACCATCAAACAGAAGCTGATATTCAACCTAGCAGTAGTTATGAAGAACAAGGATCAACACTGTAAATAATTTATTTGCCAATAAAGGTTTTTTTGAAATGTATGAAATGCTTATGACTGTCATGCACTATATCATAAACATGTAAAAAAAAAATTTTTAAAAAGCAGCAAAAGGGTATAAAGCACAGAATTTGTGCCACTGCTGAAATGTTTGACCACGACTGTGCACACTGCATTAGTAACTTTGTAATGTTGTACTAATATGGTGCAGGGTGTAAGCTTTTCTAAAACATTACCATTTATGCTTATTTTACACTTTTCTCATGTTGAATCACTTCTCACTGAGCACATTGTTTTCTCTATGATTAAACAGCCCACAGTGTCCACTAACTTTGCCAGCTTGCTACGGCTGTATGAACGCCTCCACGGGGATCTCCAGGTCCTGCGGCCGGCCAGGGAGAGATCTGGCAGCATGACAGCCAAGGAGCCCTCCAGGTCCCTGCTGCGGCCACACAGCGTGCTCTGTTGAGCAGTAGTAGGAGCACTGGCCGTAGAAGCAAACGTTTCCCACTAGGGGGAGCCAGAGATGCACGCAGAAGGAGATAAGAAGCAACCAAACAAGGGAGAAAAAAATGACAATAGAAAAATGGCATAAAAGATGTTTTGGGTGATGGAAAAATAGAAAAAAATATTAATTTATTATAGGCTAACATATAGGAGCACTTTAAGACTGCTGAATTAATAAAGAGTGTATTAGAGTGGTACCAGGGGAAGTAAAAAAGGTTCGTGCCAGCTTGCGGTCAGTAGTGATGTCTTTGATCTCCTTGACCACATCCACCAGCCTCCCGACCACAGGAGGGATTCTCCTGTAACCCAAAATCCTGCAGAGAGTGTGAAACAAACCATGAGATGAGGGCAGAATTAAAGGCCAGGGACAAAAATGCAGGGAAGGAAAGAAAAAGAAAATATAATACAGTGTTACATAACCTGCATTTTTTTTAATGTGGCTCTTTTGTCCAGCATTTCATTTGTGTTGTTTACTGTTGCAGTGTTTTGTTGTACTCTTTTGAATAAAAGATATCTGACTTGATACCTATCCAGATGAAAAGCCGCGATTTCTGCATTGTGTCGCTCAAAGTCAGAGAAGTAGTAGAGGTTATAGTTGGTTTCTTCATCTCTCTCCTGCCTGTCAGGCAGAGGCAAAGTCAGCAAGACTATAAACGTGCAAGTCTATTTAGCGAATCACTTGATTTGAATAAGCTCACACAGACGGTGGGAGTTTGAGACACTTTTCTTTCTAGTAATCACTCCAACAATCCAGCTGCCTGAAGGCTTTGATATCCATGTTTTGCTCATCTATTTATCTTACTCATTTCAAGAGGAGCTAAAGGAGCCGTTTAATACACACACTGTGTGGTACGATGACTGTGTCTGTTTTTCCATCAGGAGCTTACTTCATGGGCTTGAACATGGCTTGTCCATAGTTAGGAAATGACATCACCAGCTTCAGCTGAGTCCCCCCAGATTTTTGCACTGGAATACAATACTGAGAATGTTACCATAGCAACAAGGCACACACAAACACACACACAAATAATATACCATGTTGTGACAAAATACACAGTCTATTATTTAGGGAAACTGACACACACACACACTGCAACAGCAGAGACTTTATATTTTAGACAGACTATGATAACAGAGCAAATATGTGCAATCACACAGTCAGCACATTTCAATCAGCCTGAGAATAAATGTCCATCTTTGTAGTTCTCACACATAGCGTATGTACACATATGGATTTCCAGTATTTGGTGGGACTGTGTATTATTTGAATGAGTCTGTGCTATCCAGACTTCACTATAGAGTAGATAATGTTGTATATAACATTATAGAGACCTGTGTCTCTGTGCAGTCCTGTAAAAAAAACTAAGTACACCCTGACTGCTTCCATAGCAATTAAGAGAGTAAGTAGCAACAAGGTGCTGGTAATCAAATGCACTGGATTAACTGATCATCAGAAAGTGCGAGCACCTCTATTAAAGCAGAAGTTTTGGCAGTTTGCTAGTCTCAAGCATTCAGGTGTGTGTTAGCGCAATGATACAATCTTTCCAGGAGTGGGCATCCCAGGAAACTCAACCTAAGATCAGACTGTACAATTCTCAAACTGCAAAAAAAAAATTAAGACTGAAAAAATGTGGCTTCTTTGGAAGGGTTGCAGGCAAAAACCTCTTTGCTCTAAAAAAAAAAAACGGGGGGGGCAGCACATCTTAGGACTGCAAAGGTTTATTTGAACAAAACACAAGACTTCTGAAACAATGTCCTTTGGACAGGCGAGGCCAAAGCATAGATGTCTGGCGATAATGCACAGTGCCATGTTTGGAGAAACACAGTTCTGGGACTTGGGCACTTTGCATCTACTGAGTCAAACTCTTTATACCAAAGCATTCTAGAGTCAAATGTGAGGCCATCTGCCCAATAGTTAAAATTGGGTCATGGGACAGGACAGTGATCCCAAGCACGGAGTAAATCTCCAACATGATGGGTGTTACAGTGATCCAGTCAAAACCCAGAACTCAACCTGACTGAAATGCTGTGGTGGGACCTTAAGAGTGCTGTGTACAAACAAATGCTTGCAAACCTCAATGATCAAATTATGGTATGGACTTAGCTTTTCATAGGACTGCACAGGACTTTCACAGTCCTGTGAATATTATAGAAAATCACAACGATCTTATAGCCCTGTAACAGACTTGTTCGGGGATAGGGTACATCCCCCACAACCCCGAACTGGATAATAAGTGGATGGATGGATGGATGGATGAAGTGCTATACAGAAAAGAATAGGCCACAACATTTTAACAAAGAACCCTGTCCTTTAGTTGCATGTTACTCTGGACTGACCTCATAAAGAAGTTTGATCAATCTAAATCTGAGTGATACTGAACTGAATTTACAAACATACAAAAGCTGAACGCTTTTCACAGTTATGTATGTAACAAATCGTAGTGAATCTCTTCTGGAATCTTGCAATTATTTACACACATGGAGTATGCAACCTTGTGCTTTGGACAAAGTTGGATAAAGATTCATCCACATGCCACACAAGATAACAAACCCATCTCAGACCGTTTATGGCCCTGCTTGTTCAACCAAGGCTATGTTGTCTTTTAAAGCTGAAATAACATTTTGTTCCTACTACAATTTAAACATCAAATCCAATCAATGAAACACATCCTTCAGCAGCACTCAGGGTTTCTCTGCCTGAGCTGAATGTCAGTTTGGTAGTTTAGGGTGGGTAATGTTAGGAAACTTTGCTGTTGAATGACTGAGCAACAAAGGCTATGGAGCTGCTCTGATAATATCATTTTCTTGGTGATGGAAGCTCAAGACTCCACTTCACTGTCTTTGCAGGACTATGGAGTACTTCTCAATATATTACTATTGCAATACATTGCCCATGATAACTGTGGTATTGCATTATATCTGTGTATCTGTGGAAGAACAAATAGATCTAAAAAAGCAAAAACATTTATTCACTATGTGTATGCGTGATTCACTTTTCACTACCATCATCACATTCCTCCCGTGAGTCTCTTTTTAATTACCTTCTGCTCATTTTGATAAGAGGAGTCATTAAGGGGTGACTCTGGTAAGTCAGATTATGCAGGAATCCATTTACAGCACAAGCATTTTTAAATAAAAATACTAATATCTGGCACCATACTTGTATCACAAGAGGAAGCAATTCAATATATTGTGACATTGTGATATATTTTATCCCACCGCGTTGTATGTCTATCAGTGCTGTGAAAAAGTATTTGCCCCCTTCCTGATTTCTTAGTTTTTTGTGCTTTGAGCATGAATGGCATGTTTAAGATGATGCCAAAACCTTCATTTTGGTTTTTTTGAACCATTCAGAGGTGGACTTGCTGGTGTGTTTCAGATCATTGTCCTGTTCCATAACCCAAGTGCTCTTGAGCTTCAGGGCACAAACTGATGGTCGGACATTATCGTTCAGGATTTTCTGGTAGAGAGCAGAATTCATGGTTCCATCAAGGACAGCAAGTCATCCTGAAGCAGCAAAGCAGCCTCAGACAGTCACACTACCACCATGCTATTTTTGTCAAGTCTCTTTGTTATTGTTGAATCATGAACTCTGACCTTAATTGAGGCAAGTGAGGCCTGAAGTTCTTTAGATGCTGTTCTTTTATAACCTCCTGAGTGAGTTGACTACTCTTGGAGTAATTTTGGTGAGCCGGTAACTCCTGGGAGGGGAAGGTTCACCACTGTTCCAAGTTTTCTCCACGTGTAGATAATCGGCTCTCATTGTGGTTTTCTGGAGTCCCAAAGTCTTAGAAATGGCTTTGTAACCCTTTCCAGACTGATAAATGTCAATGACTTTGTTTCTCAGCCGTTCCTTTAGATTGTGGCATGATGTGTTGCTTTTTGAGATCTGTTAGCCTGTTTCACTTTGCCAGACAATGATTTCTTGAATTTCTAAATAATTATTTCATGATTTAACAAGGGAGGCAATGACTTTTTCACAGGGGTCCAGGTAGGTTTGGAAACCAGCATTTTGTATTTACCCCAATTATCTTTGTCTAATATTAAAATTAGTTTGATGATCTGAAACAATGAAGTGTCAACAATGTGAAAAAACTAAGATATCAGGAAGTGGACAAATACCTCTTCACGGCACTGTATTTAATGACAGACATCATTCATTTTCTATACTGTTACACTGTTTAACAAGTTATTTCTCTGTGTGGACCATCCAGAAAGTCCCCTCAAACTTCACAGAGAGCACACAGTGAAGAAGTAAAGAAAGCAAAGAAACATACATTTTTAAGTTTGCTACATGATCAGTAGTTCACGTATTCCTGCCCATCCTCTGCTGAACACCCAAGGTCCCTCACTGTGGTTTTCATTTCAGAAGAACTTCATAGTGAATCTAAAATTGAAAGGCTAGCCCCAAACCTTAGGTGTCACATGCTCACAACAACTCTGCTCTTTATTCTGCTTTTACCCTCCATGTAGCCCACGGACCTTTACAGGCACAGGTTTGTGGGTAATTTTAATGTTGGTTTTGTTAGAGCTACTTCTTATCAATCACCTCCATAAGCAGACTGCAGTCTTTAACACACTAATTTATTTATCTCACCTAAAACTGACTCAGATGCTTCTGCTTGTCTACTCTGAAAACACTCTGGCACCTCAGCTGCAGTGCATGATCACCATGTGATTGGTGTGATAGCATCAGACCATATGTTGAGGGAGTAATACTGTTGAATAAATGCAAAAAGAGAACACTCGCACACCACCATATAGATAACCCAAAAGAAAACACAACTCAGAAGCTGAGTGTCACACCTGCACTGACGATGCGGTGCGTGGCGAGCTGTTGCATCAGGGGCTCCATGTTGGGGTCACGATGGGGGTAGAGCTGCCAGCGGGAGATACCCAGATGAAAACGCAGCCATGGAGGGTGGCTGCTGCTGCTGCTGTTCCAGTGGACATCCTCGTAGCCATTCTGGCTGGCACTCACCCTGTGCTCAGAGTAGAAAAGCACTATATGGGAATTTAAATTTACCATTTACTGTAGCTCGTGAGAGCATTTACTGTTTTCCTGCTCTCCTCTGCTCACTGTTTCACAGTGTGTGTCTCCTCACTGTTAAACAGACACACACAGCAGAAACCGAGCAGGGGAAAGACAGGCGACGTGAAGCCGTTACTCAAGTTGCAGATAAATTACTGTTACTCAAGTTGGTTTTCGTCTTCTAGAAGTGTAATTAGAGACGTCAACACCAAATGTCTGAAAGCGAGGCCCAAATGTAAAATACGAGCCAAATGGAAGTGCTTTCATCAGCAGCAACTGTAACATACTGTCGCAGCCATGCATTATATTTCAGCCAGCATTTTTAACCCAACCAGGTCAATGACATTTCTTGTTGTGCCTGCAAAGACTGTTGCCCATATGCTTAGTTTTGCTTAGACTACATAAACATGGGCTCCAGTAGCCGAATACATACAGCAACACTGTCAGCAGCGACAAGATACTGCGTGTGCTCCCTGCAGTCTCACCCATCTGGTGAAAATCTTGACTGTACATGTTTTCAGAGGACTATACAGAGAAGTGCAATTTAACCAGAATTACTGTGAAACACTGTGAAACCAGAAATACTGTGATTGGCTTATAGCATTTGGTTGCTTGTGGGGTTACTGCCCTTTGTGGCCAGTATGTACAGCACTGGATACACTGTATGTGTCCAGTGTTGTACATATACATACAATTTTTAGCTTTGCCTTGATACACCACAGTGGATTTTAAATTAAACAATATGTGATTGAAGTGCAGACTTTCAGCTTCAATCCAGTTGGTTTTCCAGAAATTGTGCATGAACATTTTAGGAATTTTAGCCACTTTTATGCATAGGCCCCCTATTTTCAGAGGCTCAAAATTAACTAGACAACTGAGTGAAAACAACTTCATGGCCACATGAGGCCTGTTCCCTTTTTATTGCATGACAAGTGAAGTACACTTAGGATAAGCGGAAGAAAATGGATGGATGGATGAATGATTCAAAGTCCTGAATTTACATTTTATAGCTTTTCACTATAAGAACAAGGCCCCAAGTGTGTGTGTGTGTGGGGGGGGCATCACTTTGCTGATAAAACTAAATACATCTATCAAACTTTAGGAGTCAATCAACAATCTGGTGTAATCATAAAAAGAATGCATGCACCGGCTAGTCACCAAAAGGCCTGAAGGACCACGGGAAAGTGCATAGTAACGGAGTTATTTGCCACGGTTAAGAAAAACAACTTCACAGCATCCAACCAAGCCACACTCTTAAGGAGGTAGGCATATCATTGTCAAAGTCTAAAATCAAGAGATACTTTCATGAATATAAATACAGCGTTTACAACAACGTGCAAACCACTGGTTACCCTCAGGAGCAAGAAAACCAGATCAGACTTTGGCAGAAAACATCTAAAAGCTGGCACAGTTCTGGAAGAAAAATTCTTTGGACAGATGATGAACCTGTATCAGATTATTGGGAAGAGAAAAGTCTGGAAAATGAGAGGAACTGAGAGAAACTGCTCATGAGCCAAAGCATGCCACATTATCTGTCAAACATGGTGTTGGGGCAATGTTATGGCATGGGCATGTATGACTGTCAGCAGAACCGCACCAGTACTGTTTATTGGCGATGTGACTGCTGACAGAGGCAGCATGATGAATTCTGAAGCGTACAGGACTATACTCTCTGCTCAGATCCAGCCAAATGCTGCAATGATCAGAATGTGCAAATGGATAATGATTTCTAAGCACTGCAAAAGAAACCCAAGAGCTTCTCAACTCTCGAGCCAAACAAATACTATGTTCTTTAATGAGTCAGTCACCTTATCTCAGCCCTATGAGAATGTTTTTCGGTTATTAGACAAAAACTGGAGACAGAAATACAAAGAAGCAGCAGTGGCTGCAGTAACGCCCCGGCAGAGCCTCTCAAGGATATAAATATGTCTATAAATATGTCTGTAATTCACAAACAATTTATGCATTTTTTTTGTAATGAAACCCATTGACTGAAAGCTGAAAGTCTGCACTTCAATCCCATATTAAATGTTTAACATCCACCGTGACGGTGTACAGAGCCAAAACAACTGCTGTCTTTGTCCAGCAGATTATGGACCTAACTATATGAGCTATTCCAGTGTCAAAGCAGAACTGAACTGAACATGAACGAAGGAAAGTAGTTTGGGGAAATTAAGGTAGTTTTTGATTGTAATCTCGAGGGGTGATGTTGTCAAAGGAAAAACACCTGCACACAGTCTTTCGCACATTAACTGTATCATACTGACCACATCTGGGAGCTCGTCTCGGCTTCGCCTTGACCTTTGGTTTCACTCTCAGCAGCCAGTCCTCTTCAGGGATAGGAGGGCTGGGCATGTTGTAGAGTGGATGGCCAACAGCGCCTCCAGCTTAAACAAGTCTGACTCGATTGAGGCATTTTTACCTTCTTTCACTAACCAGGCTTTGCTGGAAAGCAGTCGATGCGTTACTCTTAACCGGCTTCTTGGCATCTTCATAGGAAGAATCTCTTTGTGTAGTATCAGTTGGTGGCCCAGCTGGATCTCTAATCACCACAGAGGTGTAGTTGGAGTGTGCCAGGCCTCTCAGGACGTGTGCCCTGGGTAGCAGCGGGATATCACAAGACTGGTGGTAAATGGAAAAAGAAACAAGAGCCAGGAGGAGGTGGAAGAAAATGGTGATGAAGGCCAAGGACAGACAGATTGTCCTGGAGCGCCGGCGCATACGCCACATCATCCTATTTAAAAAGAGAGTGATACAGGGTCAGGAGAGGTGGACACATGAAGGGGAGAAAAGAGAATGAAAACTTTGGTATAAAAGATTTTTAAAAAATATGTTCACAGAATATAAAATACAGAGCAAAACAGAATAAAAAATAACAAAATACTCGCCTGAAGCAAAACATATTCTTCATAAAGATTCATATTCCTTCACCTGCTTCTGTTCTTATTTGACCTTGTAATTCATTCATTAAGCACACGAGTTTCCATCTTAAAGAGTGATGCACACAAACCTTTTAAATGCTCCTGACGCCTGTCAGCTGTTGTTCCTGGGTTTCCCAGTGGAATAAGCAGAGACTGTCCAGTATCCAGTGAGCCTTTACCCAGTTATCTTCTTTCCCTACTTGCTACCAGGAGTGGTGCCAGGTTAAAGTGATCTGGTCACAAATCAGTGTGTTTACTCGTCCTGTTTAACCCAAGCACTTTTTTTGGTGTGTGTTTAAGGGGGGGGGTGGGGGGGTGCCCTATGTGACTTCATTCTTTTCTAACAAGAGAGTAAAGGCAAAAGTTTAGTGTATAGCAAAGAAATAATTTATCACACCGAAATCCTCTAAAGGTGACTTCTCATCCCTACAGTATTTGTATAAGTTTTCAGTTTGAAACCCTGATTTTAAATCTAAATTTTTCCTGACAGTAAACATGGCTATATTGCCTCCGCTGCAGAAAGACTTCTGTCTCCTTAATTTCAGGGCTTTCCAAATTAAATTTTGCTCTTTTCTCTGTGAGCAGGAGATCACTTCTGTACTCCGAGCTTTCAGCTGAAAGCTTCAAGTGTAGAGATGAAGGCTCTCTGAAGAACCCTATTCACACTTTCACAAATCAAAATGAACTTTTTTCACAGGGAACATTCAGTTCACACAGTTCGTCAGGAGACAGTATCATCTTTCTAAACCTCATAAACACACAAAACGCTATTCAGAACAGTTACCACATCAAGTGACACAATATTTTGTCATTCGAAATCCTTTAATAAAAGTATTGGAAGAGCTGTTATTTGTGAATTGCTCATAGAGGAGTCCTAACCTATTCAGAGGCTTAAACCCAGGGTATTTTCAGATTGCCAGACTGATTAAAAATTTCACTTAGATTACTTAAATGCTAAATTTCATTTTGGCTTCAGAACACGTTCTTAACTGCTTATCCAAGTTAGGGTGACATAAAGAGACAGACAAACCATTCACACTATACAGACATTTTAGAATCAATTATTAAACTAACATGTCTTTGGACTGTGGCATGAAGCTGGAACACCCAGAAAGAACCCACACAGGCAGAGACAGAACCTGTAAACTCCACACAGAAGGGCCCCAGCTGGCAGCCACATTTGAACCCAGGATGTCCTTGCTGTGAGGGGACAGTGCTAGCTACTGTGCCACTGTGCAGCCCTTGAAAATCATGTAAACCCAATATTTTTTTTTAAAAGCCATCAGCTCATTTAGAATTTTTTGCAAGCGTTCCAATGTTTAAACACTCTGGGATGGGAGTATGTTTACCACTATGCTGCATCACCTCTTCTTTTTGCCACACTGTAGGGATATGCTTTAGTACCACATGCCCAATGTGGCTCGATCTTGACCTGCTGAAATAAGCAAAGCCTTTTCGTATGTTACTGTAGCTCAGTATTACATGGCCTTTGCAATGTTGCAACTTACCAATGCTAATGCTTCCCCCTACTTTTGATAGTTTTTGAACCATGTGCTGTTGATGATGATCATCCATCTCCTCTTTAACCTCCTGGACGTATCATTTAAAAAAAATGTAATTATTCACTAGACAGACTTCACTTCAGTCCATCTTAACTGAGCTTGGGACAGAAGAAGGCAGCGTTTCTAGATCTTCTTGGTATTTCTTGGCATGGTAGACTTAATTTTTTTCTAAAGTTCATGCAGTGACTTCCACTAAAGAATCAAACCTGGTTTTAAATGCAAGCTCACTAATATCCAGCACTGCTTTCTGCAATGTTGTTATGATCATTTCTTATTATGTGGGGGCATACCTGCATGTTTTATTAGAAATCACTGAATTCAAATTTTACACAGCGTCTTAAATTTTGTGGAAATGTCCCACATACATATCACTTTATCTTCAGTCTGTTGGAAGCATCATCGAAGCAGACTTCTTAATCAGGCGGTGGGCGAGACAGATGTTTCATATTCTGCATGTGTGCTGAGACTTTGATTCAAGTACCTCCGGCTTCATACAGAGTCCCATAGGATACACTGTTTCTGTGAAGTATGGCTTTTTAAAGTCTGTGTGTGTATGTGTGTGACCGTGTAGAGAGATCCACGTGAATGATACAAGAGCGCTCTCCAAAATCCACGTGTCACACCCAGCTATATGGTATTTACTGACATCGTGACTCATCTATATCAGCTTAATGGAATAATTAAACTAGATTTACTTTGAGGATTTTCCTGTATTCTCAGAGGTGATTGCTTGAATTTAATTATTCATCATTTATAAAACACTGACATTTTGGATAACAACATGAGCTAAATGCAAATGAAGAAATAGAAATACACATCATAAAATCCACAGTGGGCTTGAAAGCTGTTAGAAACTGGAAGAATTAAAACATATTTTTGCATGTGTCTCTGAAAAATGAATACACAAATGTAAAGGACTATTTTAAGACTCATTTTCAGGACTCACTGGATGAGCAAAAAGGAGATAATAATAGGGTAGTGAAAAGGGTGAAGATGAAAGCTTACTACTGTGTTTTTTTTTGTTTTAGCTTTTTTTTCCAGAACACATCTACAGCTGAAGTACATTTGTTGGTAGATACAACTGCGCTGGCCTGTGTTATGCAGACAGGGTTCATATTGAAGAAATGGGGATGTTAACATCGGCAGTAGACGCTACCAAGCTAACAATAGCTCATTAGTGGCAAACTGAAGTAGCGTACAGCACAGGCTGACAGGAATGTGTTGCAGATTTTGCAGGTATTTGGTCATAAACCAAAGAACTTGATGATTTTGGTGTTAACTAAAATTTGCACTCTATAATAAATTCACCCCCAGACAAAGCGAGAAACCACCGACTACCTCTAGACCTAACCTCAGAGGTTAGCTGTAAGCTGGCTAGCCATAGACTTTGTGTGCAGTTCTTTCTGGCCTGTCTGTGTGTTTAGCTCAGCCACTGACTCATTTCAGTCCACCAGGAATTCTAGTTATTTCTGTTATTTTCCTCCAGTCTCTATCCTTTTTTCACCCTTCTCTCTCCATTTAAAGCTCGACTCAACCCACTGCAGTTGGCTTGGTTTGGTATTTATGACTCATTTCCACTCAAGTTTTATCTTTTTGATCTAGAACTTTAGGCATGTTTGCAAAGCCGCTTTAAAGTGTCTCAGTAAGATGACGACGGTTACAGTACATGGTCCACTTTTATGGTCCTTGACGTGCCATCCAGGTCTCTGACACTTAAGAACTGAACAGCATCCATTCAAAATGTGTTCCCTAAAAAGATGTTTTCATCATGGAGGAGGACTCTAAAACATTAAGCAGGTCTTCAGTTGGATTGCAATAAGGTGACTTTGAAGGCCACTGACAAAAAAAAAAAAGAAATGAGAAATACATGTCATTTGATGCATTGTTTCATTTAAATTAAGTGTAAACTTAATACCAGACACAAGGGTGGTGTGGTGTTAAAGACTTTCACCTAGCAGCACAAAGGTCTTGGGTTTGAATCTGCTGGTCACCTATGGCTCCCCCACGTGGAGCTTGCATGTTCACCCGGTACCTGCATGTCCAAAGACAATGGTGCTCTAAATTGCCTGTAGGTATGAATGTCAGTGTGAATGGC
The DNA here is from genome assembly GCA_024447675.2 of Pterophyllum scalare. NCBI lineage: Eukaryota > Metazoa > Chordata > Actinopteri > Cichliformes > Cichlidae > Pterophyllum > Pterophyllum scalare. The sequence goes on from JAMQGT020003347.1 coordinate 34,337, forward strand.
GGTCTGCCTATCTGTGTTAGCCCTGCAATAGACTGGATACCTCTTTCCCCTATGACAGCTACAACATGCTCCAGCCCCATCATGACTCTGAATCAGATAAGCACAAGAAAATGGATGAATGGAACTTAATATAATGGGAGCTGATATATTTCTGCAACTCTCCCCATAGGAATTAAAAATACCTGATTAAGATTTGGTTTATTTTCTCTTTTAGGTCATCTCCTTTGAGGAAAATAAAGCAGGTGCAGGGAGACAAATCTGACAGTGACCTGAGTAGGTCACGGTGCACTTTGAAATTAGCACATGCCATTCAGAGGTACACAAGGAGACAACCTTGAAGGATCAGCTGTGTTTTTTTCGTGTTTTGCACTTAGAAACTGATGACTGCACCTCATACATGTTTCTGCTTCCTTATCCCTCCAGTGTAAGATGCAATTTGCAAACACTATTGATTGTGCTTCTGTCTCATCAGCTGGCTGAGGGTGTGCCTGTGCAGGTAACACTCAGAAACCTTGGTGAGATGTATGCATGCAGCAGTACTTCACTTTAGTGTTCTCCAATTAGCGTATTTAGATTTCTTATAACCAAGCTAAAGGCCTGTACAAGTTTTTTAAAGTCAGTTTACAAAGTTTACATGCCGCAGCAACAGTACAGGAAACTCCGGTCGATGTGAACACAAACTCTGAAGTCTCTGTGAGCCGGCAGCATGTAATAGTAAAAAGACTCTTGTGAAACCCAATAATGATTTATATCCATTTTTAAAAATCCACGAAGTTGCTGTGGTTGATAATTCAGTAACAGGAACTATGACTACTTTAGATTAAATTTAGAGAGTGCTTGAACTCTTGTGCCTTCCTGCTTATTCAATTGAAGCGCCATCCTTGTTTAGCCTCGCAGCTAGTGAATATGATTTCTGTTAGATGTGGTTTTCAGAGTTTCCAGCGCCATCCACAGCGCGGCTCATATTTCAGGACCCCTGAAGCCACTAACATGATGTAATTTGTATTTGCCCTCTTAGTTTAGTTGACACATTCTGCAGGTGAAACAAAAAGTTTTCAAAATAATGAAAGAAATCAATCATAACATTGGACACGAGCAGCAATGCAGCTGCAACTTTGTTATCTTTCCTTCCAACATTTTGTTTTACGTCTCTTCAGTGACTCACTTTTCATCTGATTCACTCACTCCATTTCTTTCTCACTCCTTTTTCTAAGATGAGTCTTTAAGATGAGTCAAATGAGTCTTAATTCTCATTTGATTGCACTGCCCTCTCTATTTTCCAGAAACTCATGGTTGACTTTGGCTTCAGCCTGTAGGAGAGCTAATGAAATGCACAGCCACAGCTACTGCTGGTCAGAGCCGGGGCTGACTCACGCACACATTTGCAAAAAGACCCACATGCGCACATTGATATTAATATTGGATTGTGTTTCTTATTTCTCATAAAAAGGAGCCCGCCAGCAACGTTCAGATGAAAGATTTATCCCTCCTGCTCTCTTCTGTCATCCTCTGTCACACTCCCCCCATCTCTAAGTGTTGTCTCCTGACACTCTCCTCTCACTCTTCTACCCTCCAACCCTCTGCACCTTTGTGAATCTGTGGTTTTTTTTAACCTTTAAAGATTCTCTCTTTACACTTATCCTCATTTTTCAGTACCAGCTACTGAATTTTAAGAGTTGTCAGTCACTATATTCTCAAGCACCAAAGGATTTCTTTTTTGTTTTACATGCTGTGTCATTCAGGAACACACACACACACACACACACACACACACACACACACACACACACACACAGGGATGCTCCAACCTTCCGCTTACCATCACAGGTGGTAAGGAGGTTGCTAAGAGACAGCACTGAGCTTTTCCAACACATAGAGATGCTTCAAATGAGGACACAGTGTGATGGCAAAGAAAAAAGAACTGATTAAAGTTCAGCGTCAACAGTTAGAGGACTAATCTTGGGTGTATTTTCGTGGGTAATAAAACCCCATTTTCCCTGGGTTTTTCTCACTGACTGTCGCTATAACAACACAAACAAAAGCCTCACCACTGCTAGGCTTTTTGGGACATCTAAAAAAGGACAAAAGAACATTGCTGTGATCTTCTGTAATGTTTCCCTGATTAATTTGCAGCTAATATGAGACCTTAATGCTGCAATAAGCAATATTTTAGTTTACCAACATCAAAAAACACATTTTCTAACTACACATTTTCCCGCAGGTCTTTAGCATTAGTCCATCCCTTGTAATCACGCCACTCTCGTGTGGTTTAATGGTGGCCATTGAGACGTCTTCGGGCTCGGACTCTTTTAGGATTTTGCAGGAGGAGGTACAGTTCAGTACCTGTGTCCACTATGTGGCGTTAGGGAACACCCGTTAATTACACATCACGATATTGCAGAGCAGGTCTAGAATGCATCCTGGAAGTTCAATGTGAATCACGTGTTTGCCAAACATTGTTTACAGTTTGATATTTTTTTATTTATGGCATACTGTAGATGAAGCTCAGACCGCATTTTATGAGTAATCAGTGTGGAAATCCCGGTAATCCTGAACACAGTAGATCAGGATGAGGAGCCAGTTATGATGTCTGTTGAACAAAGAAGCAATTGTTTGCCAGCAAAGAAGCTACAATTTTTCTGTTTGTCCAGATTTAAAACAATAGCCAAGGGCTGCAGCTCCAGAACCACTTGTGTCTCTTTTGCCCATGTCAAAAAACTAGATGAATATGAATAGAAAAATATAAATCTATATTTTTATTCATCATTTTTTACATTCTCCAGTTGTAAAAGTTGTAATCAGAAATAAATTTGTGTGTCACTGATTGCATCTTCCTGACCTCCTGGCACCGTATCCTCTTAATGTTGATGAACTTCAGCAGTGGTGGATGCAAAGGATGTAAACACTTAAATGTCTAGTACTGAGTTGCCCTGGCTATTAGTTAAAAATCCAAAAAATAAAAGTCACAGAAGAAAAATATAATTTAACCCTTCATATTAAAGAAAAAAAAAAGCTCCCTGCTTATCAGTATGTGTGATCTGAGACTGGACCGTCCATTTTCTTCCACTTATCCAAATCAGGGTCATGGGGTGCTGGAGCCTATCCCAGCGACACTCCATAATTTTACCAATGCAACAAAACATGGTGTTAGTGTAATGAGAATGAAAAGTCAAAGTACCAAATCATCACAAAGAGACAACTGCAGAGTAGTCAGTGAGCGGGATGGACAGGATTAGAAATGAGTGCATCACAGGGACAGCTCAGGTTGAGCAGTTTGGAGACGAAGTTAGAGAGATGGTTTTGACATGTCCAGAGGGGGATACAAATGATGTGTATATATGAAATATGGAGCTGCCAGGTTCATGGATGTAGTGTAGGAGGGCTGATGTGACTGAAGAGGCTGCTATGGATAGGGTGAGATGGAGGCAGATGATCTGCTGTGGTGACCCCTGAAAGGGAGAAGAGGAGTAGTGAGTAGTGTGGTGAAAAAATGTCAATTATTTACACTTTAGTAATGTTGATAGGCTTATTTTTACTTCAAAAATGACTGTTTTGAGAGTAAAGACATAAAAGAGTGCCAACTATAGAACAAGAGGGTCTTTTTAGTTATTCTTCATCAACTCACACTTGGAAACTGCAAAATTTGGCATTATGGAACCGCACTCAGTATGCAATATTTAAAAAAGAGACTGTTAAGATAAGCAGTAAAAACAGTACCACGCACATTGCTTGTGTTGTATTTTAGAGATGTGTGCTATTTACCCCTGTCCCCAGGTGACAATGTGCCCGTAAGTTCAGTGAAAGCTCTGAAGAGCCTCTAGCAAGATAATAACCCTTTTCTCCTGCACTGGGGGAGGAGAGCAGTTCAGGGCTGAAACGAAGAGAACCAGCAGTGTGACTCTCAGTGTGGTTCTTTGTATAAATATTTAACAACGCAGAAGAGACAAGAGGAGAAGGAGGAGATTTATAAAGACTGTCTGAGGTGAATAATGAATGAGGTGCATCATAAGGTGGAATAAATGTTTATTGTCACAAGACCCACGGGATTAATCTGAGCGTTGTTACAATAATTGCACAGCGTACAGGCGCCTTCGCATGAAACAGGCCAGAAAAATCTAGGTGAACATGTCATTGTATTAGACTGGCATCATCAGCCCAAGCAAATCCACATGTATCCCTGCCAAATCCATGTTAGTCGTTAAGCCTAGGTGTTTACAGCATTTTTTTAATTTAGCGATTCTAAAAATGGAACAGTCAATATCGACAGTCCATAAATTTGTTTTGCTAAGAGCGGTTTTCTCAGAAGTAGTGAAAAACTTTGGCGTTATTAATGTTTAGTATTTTTTGTATCAATACTTTAGTGTCTTAACGAGGCTTTCCTGCACAGCCAAAACCTGTGATCATTAATACACACACTAGTACAAGACCAGTGGAATCAGCGTTGTAGACATTGCATTGAAGACGTGACACTGCAAAACCGGATAATCTCAAGAGTCCGCATTTTTAAAGAGAATCTGAGGAATTTTTCACAAAGTTCAGTTATTACTTTTAATAACAACTGTTTATCTGTTACACAACAAACTATTTTGGCAAGTTTACAGAGAAAAACAGGGCTTGTTGTACATTACTGAGTGTAGCTGTTGATCAGGGGTTAAGAAAGAGACCAGCTGCGAGCCTGACCTCCTCCCGTAGAGAGCAGGGTTAAGCATGAGTGTGTGGGATTGTGAGATTGTGTGTGTGCAGTCTGAATATTCAGTTCAGTGGAGGGATCACCTGCTTCGGAGCTCTGTGTGTGTTTCTTGAGCACCACAAGAAGAGGTGGTGGGCGACTACGGAGGCAGGCTGTAGGCTGTCCACTTAATCAGAAGTTAGGAATGGTGCTGGAATTATTGACTGAATTATTGTGTATTTTTTAAGTTTTTATCGAGTGGGCAAGATGCACTTTTAGTTGGACTGGCATTGGATAGGCGATGATGAGCAGCCCAGTGCAGGTGGTGGTGTTTCTGATCAGGTTTTAAAGGAGCAGGAGAATTATGAGAGGCCAGAGACAGTGGCAAGTACAAAGATTACTGAGGCAAAGGTGTAGGTAAGAGTACGTGTCATTTCTATTGGATCACTGTATTAATTAGCATGGCTTTCTTTCAAGGATAAGCCAGAGGCGCTGTTTGTGTTGGCCATAAACTTGAGGAGGAAAGAAAATCTCTTTAAACTTTATTTTGAGTTAAAGTTGCAAAAGCTTTCAAGTGTCTGGTGATTCTATACCTGCAGTTTTTACATACTGGCTACCATTATAATTACACTTATGGCTCCCGCCACACCCATTTAGGTAGGGGTTTCAAAAATAACTACTCAAATAAGTAGCTGGACGGGTGGTGAGGCTTGCTTCTAGAAGCAGTTCAGATAGACAGTCCAACAGGAAACAGTCACAATATTTACTTTAGAAGTAAAGGTGTGGTCACAGTGTAGAAATACTGGAGATATAATCTCTCCAGCGTGTCCTGGGTCTACGCCTCCTCTTGGTAGGACATGTCCAGAACATCTCAAGCAAGAGGCGCCCCAGAGGCATCCTAGTGAGATGCCCAAACCACCTCAAGTGGCTCGTTTCGACATGGCATATCATATTTAATGTTTTCTGACATTTCAACAATAAAACTTTGAAATGAAAATTAGATTTTATTAAAGATATTCACCTCTTACAGGAGTAAACTCACTTTCAGGCATGAGGACAAAAGGCCAAATGCCTCCAGAGATATGTTAGAGAAAAAATCCCAAAGAGCATTACCATGTGCTTTATTATAAAAGGGCCTGTATTTCTATTTTGGCAGATCCAATTTTCTGCTGAACTAGTAGGGGACAGCCAGAGAATAAGGCATTGGCACTTTATCGCCATTCCCTTTATAAAATAAAAATATTGTGACACTGCAGACAACAGTGTGGACATAAAAGCAATGGTGAGAGGACACACTGGCAAGCGTGGTAGTATTTGTGAGTGCAGGTTGACCCAGTGTGGGGTCATGGTGTTTTGGGTGCACAAAAACTCAGGCAGAAGCTGCCAGATTCTGCTAATCTGTCAATAATGGTGGCTTCCCTCCCTCTAATGCTGAGCCAAAAAAAAGCCCTCTGCACACTGAGAAAGCAAACAGACACTTGATGCCACCTGCTTCTTTCAAAACAACATTGTATTAAAATGAATGTCAGGACCCATGGTTTCCCAGGAAATCATTGCAACAAGATTATTAGTTATTTATTAGTGTTATTCACCTCACTCGCTGCTGATTTCAATGTTGTGGCTGATTGGTTTAGATCGCCTGTTAATTTCAGGGCTGAGTTTAACATAAGGATGAGATCAGAGCGCTCGTCTTTAAGCAGCCTTGTAGACGTAGGTGTTATATTTCACTGAGGCTAATTTTTACAGATGCTACACTGATGCGTTTAAAATGGATTACCTGAAACTGAGTGGCCCTCACTGAAGCTACAGAAGAAGCAACAAGCTAAAGTTGTGTTCAAAATGATAGCAGTATGTTTAAATACGTGAGTAAAGCTGGGAATCCGTATAATAGTTTTTATTTCCAGGCGTTGGGAGCACTGCGCATTATATTCTAAATCAAGACATTAAGAAAAATGTAGCAATTTTTAAATTAATTTACAGAAAATGAAGAAAAATGAATATTGGGCTGTTAAAAAAAAATAGCAGTGTCTGCATTTTTCTTTACAAACTCAAATATTTACTGTATAAATGGAAAAATCCGCAAACTACTATTTAGCTGGATAACTTTAATTTTGTTGGTCTGGAACCAAGATGCTGCTCACTCATTGGTGCATTTGGGGTCGTCGTCTTGTTGAAACACCCATTTCCAGGGCATTTCCTCTTCAGCATAAGGCGACATGACCTCTTCAAGCATTTTGATATATGCAAACTGATCCATAATCCCTGCTGTGCGATAAATAGGCCCGACGTCACAGTAAAAGAAACATCCCTGTATCATGATGCTTGCATCACCATGATTTACTGTCTTCAGAGTGTACTGTGGTTTGACTTCAGTGTTTGGGGGTCGTCTGACAAACTGTCTGCAGCCCTTGGACCCAAAAAGAACAATCTTACTTTCATCAGCCCACAAAATTTCTCTATTTCTCAACAGGCCGGTCGATGTGTTCTTTGGTAAATTATATCCTCTTCAGCATGACTTTATTTTAACAGCGGGGCTTTGCAGGGGCTTCTTGCTGATAGGTTAGCTTCACGCATGGGTCTTCTGATCATCACAGTACTCACAGGTAACTTCGGACTGTCTCTGATCACCCTGAAGCTGATGTTTTTATCCACGTCTCTGGTTTTGCTTTCAATTTTAGAGCACTGGAGATCATTTTAGCCAAGCAGCCTATCTTTTTCTGCACATCTTTATATGTTTTCTCCTCTCCAATAAACATTTTAATCAAAGTAGGCTGTTCTTCTGAACATTGTCTGGAACGACCCATTCCTCTCAGGTTCTCAGAGAAATGCACGTGCATCATGTGCTGGCTTCATTCTTAAATAAGGGTCACCTGATTGGTTTTTCATAGAATGAATGACCTCACTGTTGAACTCCACACTGCTATTATTTTGAACATGCCCCTTCCAATGAATTATTAATTACACAGACTCAGGAGCATGCATATCATGAATGTTGGGTCTGTTGGTTTTCTATGACTCTACTACGTCATTTAATTTCTACTAAAAACAGTGATCTGGTTACTCATTGGAGTATGTGTTGGATCCAACAAGGAATTCTTCGAGAATATATAAGCATTTAGTTTAACTTTATGACATCTCATTTTTATCTGATAAAGCACATCCTTAGCTTTTAGTGGGAAATAATATTTAAACTGTAAACGAGACTATATTTTTCAACAAAACTCCAGTTTCTCTGGGAAATCACGTCTGAGTCAGGCCTTCACCATCCCTCAGTACAACTCCCCAACACTCCATCACTGATGTTTTTGTTTTTCCTGTATGAACATAAAGCCTTGACAGTTTTTTTTTTTTAAGCATTCTTATTCTCCTCCTCTGTGTATTTTTCTCTCCTTAAAAAGCCACACAAAAGCAGCTGCTGGCATTTTATTCCTGTGTGAAGCATATATTTCATTCTTTCAAATTCACTTGTACTGATACGTGACACAAATGTCATTTTCAGTACTGGATGCAGTCACTACTGTCAGTATAATTGGCTTGACTATATTTCAAGGACATATCATATCCCTTCTAACAGCTCCAATTTACTCTCAGCTTGCCACAAATCTCCTTTTGTCTCAGCAGATAGTTCACATAAATTGCATTTATCATGAAGTGAACCCAAAATATGCAGCATGAACCGCAGTCACTGTAATGGAAGCTCTTCAGTCACTTGCAAACACAGCAAAGAACAAAAAAAAAAAGAAAAAAAAGATGCAATTAGGTTCATTTTTAGTCACATTTCAGTTTATTATACAATCAGGCCACTTCACACATAATGATCCATTCCAATGGATCATTAAAACTGGCATCAACATGAAAACAATCACATTGCTATTATCACCCAGTGGGGTGATGATATTATTAGAGATTATTACAAACACCTTAACAAGAAGAAAAGGTGGGGTCGGGTTCAGCGTTCAGCTCAGAAGACTCTGAGCCTTTAACTCGTAAGAAGACGACACTGTTCCTTAAAAAGAAGTGTTTTCAAGTTGCATCAAAATATGTACACATAAAAAAATCTTACAAATTTTATTGAAACACTAGTGCAGTTGGATAGAGAAAGACACGTGTAAAGTTACAGACAGCGTGGACGGCTTAGTGTTGCACAGTCTCCTCAAACTGCTTAGCTCGGCGATGACGTGACGCTGTTTCAAAAAAAAGAAGAAAAAAAAAAACAGTGTGTGTCCAGCACACACAAACATAAACACACTCACACAAGCACACGCTCCCTGCAGAGGAATGAGGGTAAAGGACTTTGGAGACCCTGGCTGGCTGTAATTCTTGTAAAAGTTGGACTTGCTTGCACATGCATGCTCACAAATGTTGTGGCCTCTTTTTTTGTTTTTTAAATGGAGAGATGGACGGTTGAAAACAGAGAGGAAAAGAACAGCGACAGACAAGGCGAGAAGCTATTTTTACACCTACCAGCCAAGTTGCAATCAAAATTCCCTTTCAACTATTTTCGCTGCCAACTGCATTTTTAAACAGGACGAGAGCTTCTGTTTTCTGTCACAGTGGCTGGTAGCGGTGACAAACTAACCTGCCGAAACACAAGTATAACCAGCATCTGGATGGTAGCTGGTGGTTCGTCTCCAACCCAGCGAGCAGGTCAGAGGGGAGGATGGACAGAGAGAAGGTGCTACGAGCACTTCCACACGCACACAGCCAGGCTTCCTCCGAAGAACATGTAGAGCAGGTTCTTCACTTCATGCGTGACCTCGAACCCGAAGCCTTCACCGATCACCACGTGCCATGAGCTGCCAAATTTCTTGTCCATGGACTCCTTGATCATCTTTGCTGCACTCTATGAAAGCCAGCAAGAACCCAAAAAAACAACAACAAAAAAAGCACAATATTGTGTGATTAGATTCCCTTACAGAAGCCCTATCAACATAACACAGAGGGCAAATCTGATCAGGCAAGCTGAGAGAAGAATATACACACCTCATTGTTGGTAGCATACTTTTCGCAGGCTGTAACACACAGCTCCATGGTCTCCACCCTCATTTCTTCTGGCATGTCTGTGTGCTGAGGACAAATAGATGATAAGGCTTTGGACTAAATGGTAATGGCATAAATGTATACAAATCAGATAGCGATAAACACCAATTAAACTTATTTAACATCAGTAAAAAAAAAGAAAGAAAAATATTTGGGACGTAAACAGCATACATTTTACTGGTGTTGGGAGATTCTGTATAAGTCATACAGTTATGCTATCACAGACAGGATGTAGAACTAAAGGTTTGATCTCCTTATATTTTGTCTTTTCCGATGTAAACAAGTGCAAGAATATGAACTCCTTCTACAAGGCTGACTGAAATTGTCTGCATTTTTATCCTCAAACTCAAACAACACTGCATCCCCTCATCCTCTCCGACAGCCGGCTTTTTAGTCTCCCTTTTCACTCAACAGCTGCTTCTGATGCGGTCAGACAACGTGCCATGGGAGCTAGATCTTTCCTTGCACTGTGTCATGGTGACGCTGTGTTTAGTCAGACTGTCTTCATCAAACGCGTGAATGCAGACACAATAGCTGCAGGGTTTATTTTGCAGTCAAATGTTTCATAAACAGTGAAGCAGTGCTTAGTAGCTGTTTGCTAATCTTAAGAGAATATGACGCCTGATGTGAGCCACACTTGAGCTCAGTTTCTGCACGCTGTGTTACCCAGCGTGCACATGTTCAACAGCCAAATGAATATTGTGATATTCAGCCTGTGCTCTTCGGTTTACTCAGAGAAGGAGAAGGTTGAGAATAATAAAAGTAACTCCTGTGTGGGTGTTAGATTGTCTGCATCCTTGTGAGCTAAATGTCACCGTCAGACAATGAGCGCGAAGGTCCACGTGGACTCGTTCAGCAGCCAGACCTTTATGATAAATTAATAAATGTAGTGGAGTATATTATAAGCCCCCTTTAGACTTATCCCTGCATGCTGCAAGTATGGCAGTGACAGAGACAGAGGACGGCTGCTGTCAGCCTGCAGCAAAGTTTACCAGAAACTTCCCACTGGCAAAGTAAACGAGCAGTTTTCTGCGTGGGTGTGAGATGAATTTTTCACACTGATGGTTGCTGAATAGGTGGTTTGATAAGACTTTTATCAGTTTATAAAGTTATTAGTGATTATATTAGCACTGGTCTTCTTGTCAACTATTAAACTATTTTACTCCACCTGAGTTCACTGTGTCCATTCCCGCTTTGCTGATCAGGGAGGAGAGGCCACAGCCTGACCATAAACAGCGACAGCATCCTCTTCACTACTGTTGTGTCATCAGCCTTTTTGTTGACAAATATAAGCGGCTTGGGCTGAATCTTATAATAATTTGTTTTCTTTGCACACAAGCTTCTAACTTATGCAAAATTCTTTGTTGTAATTTCTGCAGTTGCAAGGTACAACAGAAATGAAATGGCGTTTCACCTGGAACGAAGTAGTGCAAATGAAGTAAAAACAATCCAACTAAAATATAAATATACTAAGACATAAAAACAGCAATAAGGCCAGCGCATTCACACTGAGTAGTGTTGAAGTGCGTATACTGTACTGCACTGAGCAATTAAGACTGTGCAAAACAAAACAAGAATTGTGCAACTAATTAAACACTAATTCAACAAACTATATTTCAGAGTGCAGATGCGCTGAGTCCTAGTGCCAAACGTGAGTGAAACACACACACACCATCAAGTATTGCATACCACCACTGCCATTTTCCCCCTGAGTTTCCTACACTGACAAGAACAGCCTCTTTCTTTCAGTAGCATTAATTATCCCTTAATGGGAAAATACTGACTGCAAAAACTGCTTGTTAGTGAGGATTTGCATCACAGGTGGACTGTGATTGGTGGAAGCACTGACTCTCACTGACTCCAGCTTATCAGATTTCCCAAAAGCTTTTTTTTTTTTTTTTTTAAAAAAAAGAATCAGTTTAGGTGAACCCTGTGATTTTTAAGCTATGAATTAGTCTGTACAGTAGATACTGTGACCTGACGCTACAAATCATTAACAGTCATGTTTGCATGTTAAGTGCTTCGGTTTGTAATGCTAGTTTTTCTGTTGTAGTCTGTGCTATAGTGACTCTTCCTTACATTCCCAAAAACATTAAATAAAGCTCATCAAGTCCTTCACTCATTTATAGCTTTCTTATACATCGCAACTTGATCAACTAAAACTCAGCAGCTAACATTTGCATAGCGTTTTTATTTCACATCATCACCCCAAACTAAAGTCTCATCCACACTCAGGACCTTCTTGTCCAGGTGAAGTGTGCCAGCTTTCCTCCTACCCTGATGAGAGGGAAGCTGTGCAGTCTCTTGTAGTCGGCCTCTTCTTTCTTCCCCTCGCCAGTCCCAGCCATCCCGACACCTGCAAATAAAGCATGTTTCTGCGTGTTAAAACACCGTCTCACGGAGCGTGTCACTGACTGTCACTTCATCAGGAGCAGCAGCTACTTTGCAGAGTCAGCTCACATCTGTAGCTAACATGACCTGTCTGGGGACGAGGTTAGCTAACATCACTTAGCCCTTACTGGCTGACAACAAGTCCCTCATCGTAGTTCACACCAGAATGAACGGTTTGACACTTAAACAGTGTCAGCTGATATCACAGATCACTGTAGGCTTGTAAACGCGACCGCGATTTACTAGGTTAGCAGCCCTAACTGGCTAATTAGCTTAGCATGTTTTCATGGCAAACATCTGATGCTACTGCTTGTTTTCAATCTAAAACTCGCCTTATTTACATCCACCGTCACACCGTAATGAGTTACCGCGTGTTACCGATACTTGCAAAATGCGGAGTGACGCAAAGATGAGTTACTTACGAAGCGTTTGCCCTTCGAAAACTTCTGCTACTTGACTCCCAGTTCGGTTGTTAAGGAGACATTTTAAACAAGAGAGATCCGTGGAGCGGAGCCCCGCCCAGCACTGCACAGCTTAATTTCTATTGGTTCAGAGTCTGTCAATCAAGTAAAAAGTAAACCACCCCTTTTCCAGAAGGCCAAAGTAACCATGCTTTATTTTCTTACTTTACTTTTTTTTTAAAAAATTATTCTTTACAAGTAAAAGAAAAAAAAGAAACAAAGAAGTAAAACTACACCAGATTTAGCATCAGAAATACCCTTCATACTGTGTAATTGTGTAAATATATCTGATACAGTTACTGATTTCACTGATTGAGATGGATCTAATCAGATCTTTAACAGCTTTGTGATGCATCATGTTTATAATTTTAAAAAAAATTTACCTTGTGTAATTTTGTGCAGGTGTCCAAATATATAATATAGTGGAAAACACACTGCAAGTCTCTTGAATTGAACTAGCATTAATTATCATTTAGTTGGGTACAGAGCTTTGAGATAATGCACTCATCATCATCACTGTCTATTGTAATACCTGCATGCATGTCTTTTTTAAATTAGGCCACTCTCCTGTCGATCAGCCACAGCGTGGGTAAAACCTTTTTTATCCATCCTAATCAGCTCTCTGAAAGTCTCTGACCCACATTCAGCTGGAAACATCTGCGAGGAATCCCCAGGTGGATTGATTTGACCCAGTGAATCGTCAGTCTGCTCTACATTTATGCACCCACAAGGACACAAAAACCAAACACACACTCAGAAAAACCAGCAATGGTTCGAAAGAGAAATAAATCCGCAATCTCTCAGTGAGAGTTGCATCTGCTCTCCGGGGTTGTACATTTAGCCTCAAAATGCTGCTGGAATAATCCAACCTGAAATACCAATACAAGCATCTTAAAAAATAGATAAATAATCGACTCCCTTGTGGATTAGAGTGGATTATCAATCAATCCCAGAGAGGCATACACTCAGATCACATGATAATCTTCCTTTCCTACTCTCATGGTCTCTTCTGTTCTTGTCTCTATGATTAATTTCTGGAGGAAAATGCTTGTTGACCAAATGCTGGGATATTTTGACTCTCGCATCACCTCTTTATCCTCCTCTCTGGCGAGTGCGCTGGCTCAGAGAAACACTGAACCATTAACTAATTGCACAGCAGTGCATTATGTTATGAAATGATTTGGCAGGATTTCTGATCAGCCTAATTGACTCAGTTAGGTTACAACATGAGTTGGACGCCTGATATGTGGTTTGACAGCACAATCCAAGTTCAAGCTCTGCTTACTATATTTAATTGAACCCTTTAATCACATTGCAAAACATTAAAAGTCATAAAATGACTTTTCTCAAAATGATTCTCAAAGCTCTTAAGATTTTCCTTTTAAAGTCAAGCACCAGTCCTTACGACACTTTCTCTTACAGATGTTTGCAGAGCTTTGAAACCTTCATCAGTTTCTCATCTTTGTTCATTTTGAACCTTAAACTGAGATTCTTTCATTTATTTATCAAATAAACTGTCATGTTTATCAGAAAAATACATATATAAAATTGTGTCGTCTGACCCACCATGGCTAAAAAATGATGCCAATGGAGAAGCAACATAGACTGCAGTTCCTCCAATGGCCACTCGAGGCTGGCCATACAAATCAGTCCCCACAAACTCTCATGTTTAACTGCCTGCTTTAATGCACACATGTATAATGAATATGTTCAAATCCTGGTTTTATCAAAGTTTGCATTACTGGAAGCATGATCACTTTGACTGACAGATGTGTGATAATTCAGGCATGACAAGTTAACATTTCTGACAAATGGTATGGCTCCGTGGTGCATTCTTTCCACAAAGTTTGTGCTTAAGGTTCAGTGTCTGAAATGATAGCAATCTGTTAGTTAACACTAATTGCAGGTATCTGTGTCTGTACTATGTACCTTTATATGCAAATGAAGATGCACCTTGCTAACCAAGCTTGCTAGCTTTAGCTGATAACTAAGTACCCAACTATCTCATCTAAATATGGTATAGTCATAGCAAAAAAAAGAAAGAAAAGAAATTAAGATTAATCAATTAATTAAAAGGTTAGGCAACAACCAGAAGCTGCTAATCAAATGCAGCCATTTAACTGATCATCCACAAGTGTGAGCACCTCAATAAAAGCAGAAGTTTTGGCAGTTTGCTGGTGTGGAGAATTCAGGTGTGTGTTAACACACCTTCCCAGGAGCAGAATTCAGAGAAAATTCACCCCATGTTCAGACTGTGCAATGCCAAGTGAAACTAAAAAAAAAAAATCAACAGCTACATCAGTTAGCATGTTAAATCTCAAAGTTTCTGATGGTACAATTAGAAAATGACTGAACAAGTATGGCCTGTTTGGAAGGGTTTCCAGGTGAAAGCGTCTTCTGTCTAAAAAGTACACAGCAGCAGAGCTTAGGTTTGCAAAGTTGCATCTGAAAAACAATAGGCTATTTTTTATATGTATCTGGATTAATTGCATTAAAAAATTTTAATCATCAAGCAGTTTTTAAAATAAATGAGTAGTAAAAATACTGGTGTTGTCAATCAAAACTTTATTTCTATAGCATTTTTTATACAATAAAGATGCAACTCAAAGTGCTGTATAAATGCACTCCCTTCACTACACCCTCTGTCCCTACACCCCCACCTAGACACTTAGACACCCAGTCAGGCCCACTCACATAGTCTGTGCTGTAGGAAAGGAAAATGAGGAAAATGCTATCCTACAAAATTAAATAAGTAAAAAACCTAATTATAAAAGCAACTAAGGTGAAATAACAAAAAATAAATAAATAAACATACGTGTATTAAAAGAGGATTAAAATTTGTCGATAAACAGATACAAACACCTTAAAAAGCCAAACTAAAAAAGAAAGTCTTGAGTTTGATTTTAGAAATCCCAACATTCCCAGCAGTTCTCAGGTAGACTGTTCCATAATTTGGAGCATAACAACTAAAAGATGCCTCTCCATGACTCCATAACTAACATTTTTCTATCCTGAAGGCTCTGGGGGGGCTTGTAGGATAAAAGTAAACCAGAAAGATGAGAAGGCCTTAAACCGTTTATGGTCTCAAAAACAAACAAAAGGATCTTAAAATCAACTTTGAAACTGTCTGAAAGCCAGTGCAGAGACCTTAAAATTGGTGTAATGTGGGCTATTTTTTTTAGTCCTTGTCAAAACATGCGCAGCTGACTTCTTTCTTGATTTCTTTGGGAGACCAGAAAGAGCACTGCACTAATCAATCCTGCAAGTGATCAAAGCATGGATCAGTGTCTCTGCATTAGCTTGAGAGAGATACAATCAGACTCTTGCACTGTCCTTTAAGTGATAAAATGCACTTTTAAAAAAAAAAATTATGTGAGCCTCAAATGTAAGTTCTGAGTCAAATAATACCCCAAGTTTTTTAACCTGCTCAAATGGGTTTAGTGCAAGAGTCTGAAGTTTGCTTCAAAGTTTCTCTCTCTGAGTTTTGTTGCCGATGATCACATCCTCAGTTTTGTCTGGATTGAGCTGAATGAAGTTTGCTGCCATCCGTGACTTAATAGCCAAGATGCAGTTAAATAGAGGATTGATTGGCTCTGTGTGTCATGGCTGGTGCAGGCAAGGCAGGGAGAACCCCAGAGGGTCAATAACACAGGGGAAGTAAACTGAACACAATACACAAGGAGCACAAGACTACTAAAATAAAACAGGAAGTGACACACAGACCTAACACAGAAGACGTGACAAGGGGAGCAGACATAACACAATGAGAAGACTAAACTATAAGAACACAACCCAAAATTACAACAAAACAGAACTAAACAAAAAGGAACTCAAAACACTGGGCCACTGGCCCAGGATCATGACACTGTGTCATCAGGAGACACAGCAACATAAAGCTGTGTATCATTAGCGTAACTGTGGAAACTTATGCCGTGTCTCCTGAAGACAGCATGTAAATATTATAAAGCACTGGTCCCAGATTTGAACCCTGTGGAATGCCATAGTTCACTTTGTATCCCCTGAAGAAGCAATCATTGATACTTACAAAGAATCCTCTATCCGTAAGATACAATTTAAACCAGTTAAGAATGCTACTTGAGAGCTGCTGGGAAGATACCTGTCTGAAAAGAGTCATTTACAATGTTCAGTAGTTCCTCCATAAATTAACCACAAACCAGTTTTAAAAATGAAATGGAGATGGGGTCTAAAAGACAGGTAGTGTTGTTGAGCTGGGAGAGGACTTTTCTCAGTATCTTAGCATCAACCAGGACAAAATTCTCCAGTCTTTCTTTGTTGACAGATGGAAAAAGGTGTGTTCTGGGACTGTTGAAGATTTGCTCCAGTGTTATCAATTTCACTTCTGAAGTGGGCTGCAAAGTCCTCAGAGTTTAGATTAAAAGAGAGTTCATTAAAATTTTTAAAACCAGGATTAATAAAACGGTCAGTGCTAGAGAAGAGAAGTCTGAGTTTACTGTTTAAACGATCAGTCATAAGATTACATGATGAGGGTAGAATGTCTGTTAGGATTACTTTAAGGAGGTCTATAAACCTTGCAGCCACTTCAGTGGTAAGATATCATCTCCTTACAGTTCTCTCAGCTGTGTTGTGTTGAAAAAGATTTGGTTAAACTCAAAAAGACGCAGTAATAGTCTGAGAGGCCAAGATCAGTGATTGATGTAATCTTCACAGGTAAACCATGGGCTATTATCAAAAATAAACTATGTCCTTGTTGTGATTTGGCTGGGTGGCATGCTGAGTAAAATTCAGACAATTTAAAATACCTAAAGCTTCTGACACAGTAGAGTCAGGCTGATCGTCGACATGCAGGTTAAAGTCACCTGAAAATAAAATCCTGTCCTATTTAGAATGGAGAAATGACAATAGCTCTAAAAATTCTGCAATAAAAGACGAACATCATTTTGGTGGTCTGTAAAGTGTAATACATTCAATGGGAGGACTGTTAAAAACAAAACCACTGTATACGATCAAAGTCAAATCTCCAAATTTAATGTCTTTAGACCTAAATGACTAAAATAATTGCTGCTGTTCCCCCACCCCCTTTTTCCTTCTCTCACAGAGTATAAAAGGTTGTATGGAGCTTTTCTACTCTATTTGAGCACAAAAAGTGCTTTCTTACTACAAGCCTCATTCACCCACATACTTTCCTTCTTTCGCTTTTCGTTCCCGTCTATGCCTGAGTGATTTTAATCTAACGTTCACACAATCACACTCTGATGGAAGCATTGGGGGGCAACTTTTGGTTCAGCATCTTCCCCCAAGGATACTTTGACATGCCAGGGATCGAACCACAGACAGTCTGCTCTGCCTCCTGAGCCACAGCCACCCTCAGATGTTCCACACTTGAATCAAGTGTTAAACAACTTCTAAAAATATACTGAGAGGCAGAAAGGAAGCATTGAACACCCCAGCGAGAACCTCACAAAAAGCCAGAGGGCTGGTGGGTACGCTGAAATGAGAGAGTCAAAGCAAAGGAAAGAAGGAGATGGAAGTGATTTTGACAGAAGATGTATTGAAAGTATGTCAAGAAAAACTTGGTGATATAAAGACCTTGAAGAAAGTATTTATCAAGAGGGGAAAGCGTTCTGTAAATATTCAAAGGTAAGTATGAGACGAGGCCAGCTAAAACTAGTTTGGATGATGGAAGCTAAGTTTTTAGAGCAACGCAGTTGGCAGTAAAGAACTGCTCAGCTGTGAAATTATGAGAGGATCTCTAAGAGCTGCTTGAGCTCATGACAGTGAAGTGATGAGTTGCAGTGATAATAAAATCCATCTGTAATCTTCCGTTTCTGTAGTGATGAGGACGACTGGCACCCTCGTCCCCGCCAAGTCTGCCCTGCACGATATGAGAAAAAAAAAAGTTCAGCAAGATTATGAAAAGGAATAGATTTACTGTAAAAATTAATATTCTAGTTGTAGCAGGAGACGGGCCACGTAAGGATTTTTTATACTAAAATGCCATCCTTAGACAGAGGTGATAAGGTATCTTTAATTCAACAGCTCAGGAAACAGACTGTTGGGGGGGTGAATGGAACACGCTGTGTGACTCTGCTAACAAGCTGTGACAGAGGCGATATCAACAGAAAGATGGAGCCAGGAATCAGAAATTAACAATGAAAAACAATATTCACTGACTACATGACTGATTATCCATCTGAGTGATTGGCTGATGACTCTTGAAATATGTTCTTAAGTCTCCATATTGAGGAGCCTCCACGAGTGCGTATGTGGCTAAAGCTGTGTT
This sequence comes from Pterophyllum scalare, assembly GCA_024447675.2. Taxonomy (NCBI): domain Eukaryota; kingdom Metazoa; phylum Chordata; class Actinopteri; order Cichliformes; family Cichlidae; genus Pterophyllum; species Pterophyllum scalare. Next base: position 53,160 of record JAMQGT020003347.1, read on the forward strand.
CAATCAGAGTTAAGCAAATTTTCCCCGTATCGTTCTCTCAGAGTCGCCTGGTCGTGCTTCTTGCTTGATGCCGCAAACCAAAGGCTCGAGTATTTCTAGGGAAACTCATTCATTTAAATTACAGACTATAAAGTGCCATAAACCAAGCTGTTTTATTACTGTATGAATCACAGCCGGTGTTAAAAGCTGTGTGACATACATTCATAGATTACCAAGCTATAACAATTTCCAATCACACAATTTAAAAGAGGTGATCTGATGTTTACCTGCCAGTTCCATTGTCTGTAATGTGTTATTTGCATGATTGCATTACTATGATTGTTTAGGCTTTTTCCAGATCAATTAAATCACATTGCTGGAAGAGTGACATCATAATAATGACACATTTTGGGATTTTTAAGCCCCCTAAAGCTGGAACGAAACTGAACTGCTGGCTCCAAAAAATTGAATCCAAAAAGTGAACAGCTTTACAGCAGACGCGTGGTTATTCAGCCTGGTGCAAAAAAAAAAAAAGGGTTTGGTTTCTCATTTCCTCCTTCGTAACACCTGCGCAGGGAGTATTCTTTTAAATAGCGTGCCAATTTAAAGTCTAATTAGGCTTAAACTTAGGCATTATTAGGCATGTGGCAGGTGGGTGTTGTTGAGCCCTGTTCACCTTCTTGTTCATGTTCAGCTGTAGGCATACACAGTATAAAATATGGATGTAGCCTCTGCGTCTGGAAAGTGAGGCCAAAACAGACGTGCCATCAGATGGCGATGGCCGTGGTTGTAAAAAGACTTCCAGGCGTATAGAAATCTGTGTGGGAAAGCCGCTTTCTGAGTTGACCTTTGTCGTCACTTTCCTGCTGAGCTTGTGGGCTCAGTCACTTAGTTTGGGTCACACTGAATAAACAATTAATTCTGTTTCTAAATCCTGGTCATACTATGTTTTATAAGGAGGATTATCCATGGTATTGTAGGGTCTTTACCTTACAGTACAAAACGCCTTGAGGCCACTGTTGTTGTGATTTGGCGCTATAGAAATCAAACTGAAAACAATTGAATTCATATGCTCATTGCCTAACGGCTTGTCAATCACAAGTTGTCAGGCGGTTGCACGGTCCCTCCTTGTCACATCAGGTTTTTTGAGACCAAGATACTCGACGGTGAAAACCCTAACCTCGAGCCTTCAGAAACCAGTGGATGATGTCACGGTGGCTGCTTCCATCTTATACTATATTGTTGTAGGACTTAGGCTGTCCCATTTGCAGCCACAAAGGTCACCTTCGAGGCTCCACTATCGCCATCGGGTCTGCACAAAAACGGCACTGCAACCCACACAATGGTCGCTGAAATTTCAATCTAGAGCAACAGAAATCAGTTTTTCTCTAAAGCTTTCTTTCTTGCATCCCATAGATTATTAATATCTTCTTGGAAAACATTGGAAAATATTTCTTTTTTTTTTTTCCTTTGGCAACAAACACACTGACAGCCTCGAGGGAATTCCTTTAACCAAACAATCGTCTTTCAAAAAAAAAAAAAAGATAAAAGAAACTTTGTATGAGAAAATCAGCTGAATTACATTTCGTGTTGCTATTTAAGCAGCTTCAGAGAAGCAGAGGGTGTAAACACAAATTTGCTGGCCACCAGGCTGTGAAGGTCGGACTTTGAGGAAGTTAGAAGAAACAAAGCTGAAGTGAGATAAATATTGTTAATGAAGTGTTGTGCAGTAGGAGGTTAGACTTGAGCTCACAGTTAAGATCAACCAAGTGCCAAGAAATGTGGCGTGTGGGCAGATGAGCTGTCACGATTCAACATGATCTTCGTTAAATTTGTGAGTAATCTATTATGGCTGCATGAGTGATCAGGCTTTCTGCGGAGCACCTTTGCTGCCTCCACGTAGAACACACACTCACACACACGTGCCATCTGACAGCAAATATGCTGTTAATCCAGTCTGACCACAACAAAATGAGATTAAATGCTTTTCTGAGTGTGTGTGTGTGTGTGTGTGTGTGTGTGTGTGTGTGTGCATGTGTGTGTGTGTGTCTTGCAGGCAGAATGCAGTTGCTTAGTTGAGATGTAATCCAGATGGCTTGACAGGTCTAAAGAAATCTGCCAAAGTAATCTGCCACTCAACCCTAACACACATCCCACACCATTTTTTTTAACATCATTTTAAAAACTACAATGCCAGAAGGTGTTGTCATAACCACTTTATTAGTTTTTAATCCACCTATTTCACAATACCAAAGAAGATCCATGAAGATGCAGATAAGGACAAGCGCAACACTGTCACAGCCATCAACAACCAAAAAAACAAGAGAGAGAGAAGCGAGAGAGAGAGAGAGAGAGAGAGAAAACGAAAGAAAGACGACAAAAAAGAAAACATTAAAAAAACAACATCTGACCATTTTGTGGGCATGAGAGCCCTGGCAGGCACTTTACAACAAGGTGTCAAATTGTAAGTGGGAAAGATGGATTGAGGTAATAAGTGAACAGAAGCACTGAGTGTATCTTAACCACAGTTCATTTTGCTGCACAGTGTTGACTGGATACATTTTTTAGTGTAGTATGGCCAAAGTGAAAATCAAACCCTCAGCCCTCACAGTGCATCTGGCTTGCTCTTCCCTCTATTTCCTGTGATGTCCACTGCGGATTTCAACTCAGCTCCAGGCAGGCCATTAAGGCCATCACTCTTGAGCTGACTATCAAAGATACAAATCAAATGCCAAGCATCAGAGGAATATGGTCATGTGGTTTACAGATCCCAGCAAAAGCATGAGAGAGCCTGATCTTTAAAATGGGGAACAGAGCATCACAGTTTAATGGGGTTTTGAATTATTTAAAACAAAAGGGGGGGGGGGTCCCATATGATCAACTTTGCAGCAGCATGTCCTGAAAATCAAGAAAAGTAATATATATATATATATATATATATAGAATATATATAGATATAGATAGATAGATATATTTATATATATAAACCTATGGCGTATAATTATCAACACAAATGTCACCAGACTAAGGCAAACTAACTCTGTAATCTAAATTAGTTTACTGTTTATTTGTCTTGTAGCTCTTTGGGTCACTCAAAGGGTGACAGTAGCTTGAGTTAATTGTCACCCGGTGGCAGCAGATTGAGCTGGCAAAACTAATTGTTTTCAGACTGTTTTTCTGCACAGAGGCAGCTGTTAAGTACAAAACGGCCATCATGGAATGAATCCACCTCCCCCTCGCTCTGTGAGGATTTACAAAAAGAAAAAAAAAAAAAAAAGACATCTGCGTGTAGTGGGGAAGTCTGGGAATACAAACACCGTCATTTTCACACACCAAAAAAAACCATTTCATCTGATTTACATTCAGTGATACCACAGTTATATCGTAATACCAGTGTCTGAGTGGTGCTTAGTTTGACAGAGTTTTTATTTCAGAGGTCGGCTGAGAGCGCTGTGTTGTCTGAGCTGCAAACAGAAAAAAATGCTGCACCTTTACTTTGCTGGGCTGTGAGGTGCACGACAGGCTACAGCGGAGGAGTGGGGGAGCAGACTGATACAGAGCGACGTCAGCAGAGTACATTACACATTATACATTTATAAGTCCACTGGTTTACCAAATCATGGTATGCTATATAGAAAACCTAAAAGCACACAGACATTACTCAACAGGATCATATACAGTTAAAAATGGACCAAACTCATTTCCCCATTGAGTAATAAAATAGATATTACCACTAGAGCATGTCAGAAATCAGTTGTAGCATTTAACACAACCAGCTGGACACGAGATGAGAAAAGACAGAATTTTGTGTCACTGTGTTGTAAAATGAAGAAACCCTCAGATATGGCATCTTTAAAGGTTCATTCCATAACTGCACTGAAATGTTCTGCCCTACAGATTATTTTCCAAACCGCAGATTCAACTCTGTAATGTAGAGTCTCCATTTAAACCTTTCATGCCAGAGGTTGATCAACCCATGCAGCCTTCGCTAAGGTGATTGTGTGACTAAACTCACTGTATCTCACTGCAGAAGTAAACACATGAGCATGGACACCAACACAAAGAACAGAATAGATACACCACTCTTAACAATTTAATAGTCCACCAGTAAGCTTACCAACCCCGCAACAAGCAAATATACTGAACTCTTCAATTTGAAAAAAAAAGCCTTTAGGCTCCTAAATTTGACCTTTCAAACATGACTTCCCTTGGCTGCCCTCTCCCAGTCATTCTTCACTGTTTGGGGCCAGAGGGGTTGGATCTCTGGGCAGCGTGGCACGGGTAACCAAGGACTCCTTGGTGGCTCCACCATAGACATCTACATCATGGTCGAGTCCAGGGCGCGATGTTGCCCAGGGCTGAGGAGCTGCAGTCGGCCACGGCCGCCACCTCCGCTGGCTTCAGCACCCGGTCCCACAGGTTGAATTGGAGAGCTCCCCGACCAGGGCCTGGGAGGCATCAAAACGTCCCCCAGTGTGTCCTTGGGTAGAAGAGACAGCACAGTGGAAGGGGACAGAAGGCTTTATAGCAGTGCCAGCCATTTAAACATTATTACATTTATGGTAGGAATGCACTGCTGCAATTGTGTTAAAAAACAATTGTAAACACATAAGGGAATATTGTTTGGCAGCGTTGTACTTGATTAAGTTTTTCATTAACACCAAGTAAGTAATGATCACCACTTGTTTAGATAAATATCAGCAGTATGCAGAAACCAAAACTGTATGCTTTAAATGTCAGATCAGGTAACCAGTGAAGGCACTGAACTAAGATAAAGTTTATGCTGCACAAAAAAAAGATTTTATTTTGATGATTTTGCCTAAATAAAATTAAAAGCATTATTCCCCTTTTGTGTCCAGAGATTTTCTCCATAAAATCAAGTCATCACTTCTCACCCAGCAGCAATCCATCAGCTATCATGGGGGAGATTAATAAAATACTTGCTCCCTCTCAAAACTATCCATTAAATTAAGTCGTGCTCCATCAGTCTGTCATTTTGCTGAATTGGACTCCCAGCACTCATATTTTATTTTTTTTTTGCCTTTATACAAGGACAATGGGCTGCACAAAGAGCTTTGGGTTGTACTTTTGACACCAGGGAGGAGGGATAATGTCACATTTCATAACGGTTTGGTAATGCAGTTGTCTCACTAATGAAGGCGAGAAGCAGCCAAGTGTGAGGAGAAATACCATTAGGTTTCTGTCTGTTCATGTGTGAAAAGCTAATGGTGATCCCTTGAATCACTCTCCTGGTTTCTCTTTGTCTGTTTTCTGTGAATCATCCATCATGAAGCATCGAATCATCCATCCATGAATCATCCATCCATCTCACCTGTTCCTGTCCCAGAATGAGGACTCCCCCAGGTTTGATTGGGTGCCAGGCCGCCAGTCCCTCACCTCTGCCCTTCATCTTCCCACCCTGGTAGGCCTTCCAAACCCCATCCCTGAGGGTCCAGCTGACACAGATGTGCTGCCACTCATCCTGTGGCAGGGACAGCGGCAGCTGCGCCACCTACAGGTCAGAGGACAAGGTGGCTGCAGTTGGTTAGTCAGTTTACAACTCTGCCAAACTTTGGTACACTGAGCTGGCACTGTGATTGGAACACCATTCACCACAGTAAACCTCCACTACACTGCATACTGCCATGGGAACAATCTGCGTGAGCAAGAGTAAAGGAAAACCCTGATGTGCTGTAATAACGCATGTTTTTCACACTACAAATGTGAGAAACACAAACAGAGGGCATGGCCTTCTCGTACACACAGCACCATTTTCATAGAGGCTTTAATTTTGGACAAGCAACAATCAGATACAAAGTATTGTTGCAATTTGCTGTTGAATTATGGCTGTGATAAAAGAAATGTCTGATTTTTATGCCCCTTTTTTCTGTCTTCTTTTTTTTTACTGTCTTGCTTATACGTTTACATTTTTAATGTGCTGTTGAATTGCAGCGTCTGTTTTAGTTTTCCGTGTTCTGCAGCAGGGGAATACGTGTTTGGAGTGTTTGTTTTTTTTCAGTGATCGCTGGTAAAAGTGGGATCAAACACGAGTGCACACCTTAGACTACAGAGAACCAAACCCCAAACTTAATATAGGTGTTGTTTCACATGCTGTTGACTCAAACGACAACAAACAGCTGTGACATTTTCAGTTTTTCCATCACTCATGTAAAATTCCATTAGTTCATTAGAATAAACACGCTTACATATCTCCCTTTAATCACAATAAGCCATAAGCTATGTTGTACCGTTCTGTGACATTACATGATTAGCTTCCTTGCAGGCGATTTTGCTTGAGTAATTACAGGGAAACCTAAAGTTTATGAGATATTAATGCCTACCCCAAGAGGAACCATTCATTTTGCGCTGTGGAATATGTTCCTGATTTGAAGTCCCAACCTCCAGATACGAGCACAGCTACATTACAAGAGACAAAGGGTAGGTCTGTGAAACCTTCATACCTTGTCGTTAATAAGTAGCTCCACAGGATTGTGGACTCCCTGTAACAGCACCAGCTCATTGGGCTGCCCCGGCACAGAGTAGGAGAAGGGGGTCCCGATGCCACCTTCTTTGGCTTTGAGCCATAGGCAGGCAGTGAAGGCATACATCTCAGTAATCTCTTTTCTCACCAGGCCGTACATGTAGTTGGTGCGCATGGGGAAGGAGATGACAAAGCCATCAGGGAACGGCGGCTCTGTCAGTGCTTTGGAGACACACATAAAGAAGATAAAGAGGAAAAGTTAGATGGTGCGAGGGAGACCCAGAGAGAAAATGAAGCCAGATGATGCATTAATGGCCAATTTATACAAGGACGCTGGTGCTTCTCTTCTCACTTGTCCCTGCTAGTTTGCACTCAGAGTGCCTCGCAAGAGCTCAAGCGTTACAGTTAATGATCACCCTCTCTAACTCGAGGCCACACTGCAGCTCTTAAAGCAGAAAAGATGCAGAGACGGTCAGAGGGGTTGGAAGAATGACAGAGCGAAAAAAGAGAATAAATCCTTGCTTTTTCTTATTAACCTTCCTCTTGGCACCTTGCTAACATCAGTCTCACCTCTGAGCTTCCACTTCTTCCATTATCAAACATCTCATACTTCTTTTTCCTGTAGTTTTCACCTGCCCTAACCTTCTTTCTGCATGAAAGATCTGGAAATAAAGCCCATTAAAAACTAACGGGACACATCCAAAGCTCATTTCTGCCAAGCATAAAATAAGAATCGTTCATATAAATCCCTGCGAGGATGGTATTACAAAGTTAAAAACAGGTAAAAGCAGCAGATGATATCAATTATTCTCCGCTTCATTTATTTTTGCATGTACCGTTTTTATTTTTATCTCCCAGTTCTCTTTGACATTTTCGCACCCTTAAGCACTCATTAATCATCTCATTTTAATCTACAGCACAGTCTCCACTGCTGCGATGACCCAGTTCACCCGCAGTGCTCGTTAAACTTTCATTTCAGCCTTCTCTTGCATTGCTCTCATGTACGCCGTGTCGATGTTGCCCTTGTCTTAAGCAATACGTAACTGAACGAAGTAAATAGGACATAACAC
>JAMQGT020003349.1:0-25000 GCA_024447675.2 Pterophyllum scalare
GATGTTATGTTAACATCTACTTCGTTCAGTTACGTATTGCTGTAATGCCATGTAATTATCAAAGTGTTAAAATGCCTATATAGTTTAGAGAGCAAACCAAACCATTAGTGATTTGAGGACTGTTTACATTTTCTCACCACTGGGTGGCAGTGTGTTGTTGATGTGTATCATTATCAAGCCCATGATTGCACTTACAATAAAATGTATATCTGCAGCCTTTTTTCCATGGTAGCTTTATGTGTTTGTTTTTGCTAGTAGCTGGCTCTCTAACAGTGTGTCCTTATACCTGTTGATGTACACCAAATGTGCACAGCTGGGTGTGTGCATACCTGCTGGTGTATCTCTGGCTACAGCGGGTGTTGATACACTGGGGCAGCGTGTCATGAAGGCTAGGATCAATCACATTCAGACTGACGGGCTCTTGATGCACCTCGCAGCTGGGGTTCCTGAGAAAATACACAATACAAAGAAGGGTAAAGACACATTTTTCAGGTCAACACACAAATACAACATGAAATAGAAAATAGACAATATCCACCCAAATCCTACCATTAAATATGATTAAACTGAAAAAAGGAGAATAATAAAGAAATAAAAATCAAAGCACGAGCACACAACGATATGCCTTCACCACGTCAATCAGCTCTAAAGAGACACGTCGATGCTGCCTGACACAAAACAGAGGAAAAAAACTGACAGTGAAAAATTATAATTGCACGTCTTCCTGAAATAAAGGAGAAATTGGCATTTTAAACATTGACATGCTGTCAAAGGCTGCTGATGGCTGATGAAAGGAGGTGAGTGTAACAAGGGAGAGAAATGTGAGAGGCACTGAATGATTGATCGATGCGGAGTGCCTTAAACAGTAAAGGAAAAGACCGGGACAGACAGAACAATGTTGTAGGATAAGTGAGAGAAATAAAAAGTGATAAAACACCCACAAACATTTACACAGGAAGCTCTCAAAATGTTTGAAGTGGCGCGCACGCGTCTGCAAATCACGTTGACAGGAATATGACAGGGACTCTCTGCTGGGAAATGGGCAAAAGTAGGTGCATTTAAGGCGCCACATGCAAGCAGGAAGGCTGAAGAAATTAATTTTACAGTAAATAACCCTTTTTTGCCATTCCATTAAATATAAGGTCAAAGCAGCAGGACTTTCATCTGGCCTTTTTAAGATCGTTTTGAAGGACTTGTGACACGAGGAGAACAAAGAGTATGAGACAAGGCTGTGTCTTACATCAAGCTGCATCACTACTTTAACCATCTCCACAGTCTGAGACAAAGAAGAAGAAAAGAGGCATCACCTGAAAGTTAAGCACCATTAAAAAAAAAAAAAAGTCGAACAAGATCTTAAAAATAAGCTCTGCCCAGGGAGTGACTGAACTTAATCCTGATCAGTTGTGGGAGGATTTTCTCAACTACCCTCCATAGTGTGGCATACCTCCCTCCTGAATGACTAATGCGCTCTCTTGTGGGTATCTCACTGCTCTGCAGTCTCTGGGTACCTCTGTGATCCTTGCAGTGTATCCATGCCGTGCATGTTTTCCAAATACTGTGGCGTAAACACCTCTCATGTAATCTGTATTGCTGTTTTTTTATTATTAAATCACTTACAATTTCTATAAGTCTTCATTAGGTACACCTATTCAATTGCACCATAATGCAGCTATCTAATCAGCCAATCACGTGCCTGCAACTCAATGCATTCAGCCATGACCTGTTAAAGTGTAAACTAAGCATCAGGATGGGGAAGAAAGGTGATTCAAGTGACTTTGAACATTCCATGCTTGTTAGTGGCAGGTGTGCTTCAGAAACTGCTGATCTACTGGGATTTTCACACACAACCATGTGCAGGGTTTACAGAGAATGATCCAAAAAAGAGAAAATATCAAGTGAGTGGCAGTTCTGAGTGAAAATGCCTTGTTGATGTCAAAGGAGAATGGCAGGAAGGCAGAAGTAACTCAAATAACCAATTGTTACAACCAAGGCATGCAGAAGAGCATCTCTGAACACAAAACATGTCAAACTTTGAAGCAGATGGGCTCCAGCAGCAGGAGACCCCACCGAGTGCCACTCCGGTCCTCTAAGAACAAGAAACTGAGGCTTCAATTCACACAAGCCAACCAAAACAGGAAGTTGGAAAAAAAATGTTGCCAGGTCTGATGAGGCTCAATTTTGGCTGTGTCATTCAGATGACAGTGTCAGAATTTGGCATAAACAACATCTCTGCATGATCACAGTGTACCAATCTTCTGATGGCTGCTCCCAGCAGAATAACGTGCTGTCACAAAGTTCAAACGGTTTCTTGAGTTCATTACATTCAAATGGTCTCCACAGTCACCAGCTCTCAATCCAGTAGCTTTTGGATGTGGTGGAATGAGAGATTCATCATAGCTGCGCAGCTGACAACTCTGCGTCACAGTATCGTGTGTCCGTAAAGGCCTAAATCTCTGAGGAATGCTTCCAGCATCTTTTTGAATCTATGCTATAAAGAATTAGGATAGTTCTGAAGGCAAAAGTCCAACCCAGGTTTACCTTATAAAGCAGCTGGTGAGCGTATGTGCTTTAGACATTGTACTCACCTGTTCTCAGCATTGGTGAGGTTGCCTGTACATTCATTGACCTCCAGGGGGCACTCACATGGACACTCGCACTCATTCTGCTCCATTCTGAACAACATGTAAGCAGTTAAAGGGCAGGTTAGTGAGAAACGTGTAGTTATAATTAATCATTCCAGCAGGCATAATTGAGTCAAACTTAATGTTCACATGTTAAGCAAAGTCTTTGACTGAAAAAGCTACTGTGTGGCTCCTGAAGCTCTGCAAATAATTACTGTCAGCAGACAGAGAGAGATAAATACACAGCATTCTATTAGCTAAAAGACTGCAATGCCTCTGCAAATACAGTTCACATAATCCATTACAACTCTGCTGCATCAAACTATCAAAATCTGGGCCTTTGATTTGTGCAAAATCAGATCAAGCCTTTTATTTTTCAACAAGGATGTTGATATTTTAAAGCATCAAAGTGCCTGAGAGCTACAGAGTAAAAAGAGAATTCAGTGCTGACCTGTGGCAGTTGAGACAGAGCCGGTCTACTGTGCTGCAGGCGCAGAATGCCAAAGAGTCGCACGTCTCATTCACGATGCCGGCAAAGGCGTTGGTGCCAGGGATTCTCGTCAGACGGTATTTGGAACAATGGCTACCATGGACCAGGTTAGTGAGGTCTCCCTGAAAGAGTTATAGGGGTCACTTTAGTATACACACTGATACATTACACTGTGGAACGTTAATGTACTTTTTTTCCCCCCACAATTTTTTTTGATAGTACGAATAAAGAAAACAGTATGTCAAATCATAACGACCAACAAAACAAACAAGGATGTGCAGAAAAACACAAACTATATATATATATATATATGTGTGTGTGTGTGTATATAAACAATATTTCTTGTTAATTGACTGTCCAGCTGTTAGAATCCCATAAAAATGGTTAGTCTCTGCATCTGAGTCTATTGTGTACAAGAGTCCAAACAGAAGTTCACCCCAGCTAAATGTAATTCCAAAGATTGCCACCAGCTGTCTTCCAAACCTTATTAATGAAAGGACAAAACCAAAACAAGCGAAAAAGATTTACATCTTGGGCTCCACAGTTTCTCCTGCAAGTGGAGTAGCCTCAGTAATGTTTCCTTTGTTCAGGTGTAATGAAAACCATCTCCATGAATTAAAGCTTGAGATAAACGTTTGCACATTAGGTTAAAAACTGAGGGACATCAGCTTTTAAGACACACAGAGTGAGCTTGTACTACCATTCTCAAATCTAAGCATGGACAAGAATGAAGACTCGGAATGTCGCACATCCAGGAGCACATGGTGCCAACAGAATCCCAAGTAGGAAAATTAAGATTGCAGCAGCATGTATTACCTCAAGATGGCAGTGTTACACTATGACACACATGGATCTGAGGCTTGTGTTTCATTACTACAGTATGAATCCTGTGAAACTATATATCCATACATCCACTTATGCTATGTTTTTATGTGACTTACCACAATGCTGGTGTTAAACTTGTAGAAGCGCTGGACTGTGCGGTCACTGAAGCTGTTACAGAGGTTTTTCTTGACAAAGTTGGGGTGATTTAGGATGTCATTTGCCACCAGCGGTTCCTGCCAAAGAGAAAAAAAACAAACAAACAAACAAACAAAAAACACAGTTTTCATTATAATTCTTGGCAATATTGTAACTCCTGAAAGCTTCTACACATCCACTGTTTGCATTTGTGGAACAAAGGGTTTCATTTACATTTGATGCCATCTGTACCGATGGCTATGATTGGCGTTTACCTTGTGTGTTATGTGCTGTTGCTCTGCAGGGGCATGACCTTTGGGGTCAATGAGAGTAGGGTGAGCAACCAGGTACCCTCTGTCCTCCATTATGAAGCACCTACAATGAACACAAATAATAGCAGTGGTCAAGATCAATTTAATGAATTCATTAATTTAAACTTCCATTTGTCAAAGCATTACCACCATTACTCAGGCCATTATTTTTCTCCAGAACATTTAACTTCTCTCTCTATAAAACAGCTCCAATTCTTCTTCCAGTTATCCCTTATGTGTTTTGCCAAATAATGCTTCTCTCAGTTCCAAACCCTTTTTTGGGGGCTAATCCTGTTTTACATGGTCCCTTAACACCAGCAGAGAGTGAATGAAGGAAGGAGGGAGAGAGTGGAGAAAGACACGGGAAGAAGTGGGGATTGGTAGAGGAGGAGGGTGTGGAAGAAGATGGTTGAAGAAAAGACAAAAGCTGGAGAAAGTATGTAGAATGGAAACAGCAGCAGCAGCACAACATCTCCAGCAGGAATGTCACGATAATCAGCTTATGTCTTCCCCCGTCATTCTTTATTCTTCACAGACTCCCAAGCAAGTTTAATTCTTGCTCAGTAGAACATAAATTTAGCTACCTTGCACAGAAATTGACAATGATAAAAGAGGAAGGAAATACTTGCATGATGAAGTGAAAAGAAGGTGGCCACACAAACCATCCTCTCCCTACCTGATCTTGTTGCCTTTGTCCTGGTTGCAGATGGGTAGCAGGTCCAGTAGGACCTTATAGAAGTAGCGAAGGGTAAAATCTATACCCATCACTGCAACAGCATAGCCAGGTGCCATTTGAGAGCTACAAACAGACCAGAATACACAGAAAATGTCATCATTATACATAAAATCTGTAAACCCTTTCAGCAGGTTTGGGACTGTTCAGTTATCTCTGCAGGAATTCCTACTTTTCTAAAGACCTTTAGGAAGAAAATACAAGAAATAAACAAAACTCACTGCAAGAGCTTCTGAAATCAGTGTTTACTATAGACTGTATATTATGTTTACTGAGCCGAGAATACAGCACCACTAATCCAGCCTTATCTCACACACTGACAAGGAATGTTTGTGTATACTAAACACTACTAGCATGGACCGTGGTAAACAGCTCTTGTATTGCTGCAAGCAGCACTGCGGCTATCGCCGTGGTTTGCATTTTAAGCTCAATGAACTAGAAACAAATACTTTTAAGTTCAACTGCTGTTGCAGCCCTTTGAAGTCTCTAAGCCCAGGCCCGCTGTAAAACAGTCTGCAGTCAGTTCTGTGATAACTGGCCAAAAGGAAATGGTAGAGAACACTCAATTTACTATTTGGCTTTGCCTTCTTCATAACACCAGAAGTTGGTAGCACTATGCTGACGTGCCTGAGGGCACTTTGGAAGAAAGGACACTTGAAGACGATTGTGACCAAGCCCAGACCATTTGGTTATGGGATATCATCTCACTCGGAAAACGGCCCTGTAGCAAAAAACGGTCAATGGAGTCCTTTAGTTTCCATCAAATTACTTCCTGTCTTCAGAGATAGTGCAGTCTGGCTAAGCTGACTTCTGGGCTGAGAGCCTAGCTACCCACAATGCTGTCCTGGCTCATAGCAACAGTAAATCTGCTCTGCAATATCTAATAAGCAGAGCTGATCATTTCTGACTTGACTTTAGCTCCGGTACAATAAAATATAGCACATTCTGTGTTAAAAACCTCATCAGGGCTCCCACCTGGAGGCATGGATGGTGTGGCTGATTGTGACAACGTATCCGGCCCCGCCCACATCCAGGTATGGCCCCGTGAAAGTGATGAGGCCAGGGTTAGCCACAGCATGCTGGTACCTACACAATACATCAACACAGTCAGAGGGATACAAGATGAAGCTGTTTTTTTAAAAAAAACTTGAACTGTAACTTTGACCACAAACGGTTCTCAACCATAGCCCAGCTCAACTACTACTACGGGAAACACTGTTCTTATGGGAGTCAAGGGGAAAGTACTTCAACACAAGATTTGCTGAAGTGTTTTAAGCACAGATTGTGAGACAGACACAGCTTCAGCATCTTTAAACTTACATAATCTCTAACAACCAGCAGGGTGAGACATCTCTGGCTACCATAATGTTAGATTGTACAATATTAGCTTACCACTCACTCACTTATTTAAGCCCTCAGTAAACATTTTCCTGATCAGTTTGTGGTCTCAACTGTCAGTTTCAAGTTTTCTTTAATGTAGAATGTTGTTATTTTTGCAAATGAATGGTCACATTTAGCGTAAAATTAACTCTCACACAGGGTATCATTTTGGGTGTGGTATGGGCATGCAATGTCCTTGGTCTGTCAGTCAGATGCACACCTGGTTTGTTCATTTATAGGTTGTACAAGCAGACACTAACAATTCAGCTGGCACTTTTTACAAGTAAATTTTATTTTAGGCCTATTGTTTCACAAGCCAATGCTAGCATCCCAGTTAACAACAAACGCACCTCGCTAATTTAGATAAATAGCTAGCTTATCGGCACAACCCCATGTTAAGATGTCCAAACATGTCCAGGTCCAATTCAAAAGAAGAAGAAAAAAGACATAACAAAATGCAAAACTCAAGGCTTCAAGAAAGAAAACAAAACAAAACAAGGACATCAAAGTGGCAGCATTCATCTTTTATATACAGTCTATGGTTTGATACACAAAAGGTCTGCTTCGGGGGAAAAGAGAAGGACTAACGTTTGAAATCCTATTTTAATGTTTCAATAATAAAAAAACAAAAAACAATTCAACACTTTTGTGTGAAAGTCTTAGCTGAACTAATCTTAACATTGGAAAATATATTTTTGGCGCACACACACACACACATTCTCTTAAACTTTTATCTACCAAACACCATCTCATGCTTCCTTTCTGCTCCACAAAAACACACACGCACACACACGGCTTCAACTCTTTTCTCCTCCTCTTCACACCCTCCAAAGTAAGCCTCACCATTGTCTGCGGGTCGGGTCGAAGGCTTTGTCCATCAGCGATCCTGGGTAAATCCGGAGCACCCCACTGGGCGTTGCTATGTAACGGCGCACAATGTAGCAGTTGAGGCTACTCATTTCCATTAGTGTCATCCACTCATCCGTAACATGACTAGTTGCCATAACCTCGTTCCTGACAGAAGACTACAGAGAGGAAAGGATAAAGAGAGAGATGGACAGTGAGAGGAAGGCAAGGAGAAGGATAAAACTGAGGATTGATGAAATTTTCATTTGGATTTGGCTTGAATGCAAGTTGAATCAAACTCTTGGCAATCTGGATTTCACTCAGCCCACAAGGAAAATACAAAACTGTGAAATAATGCTAATTCAAACAGGTACAACAGTACTGTTCTCTGATGTGCACAAACTTGAAATTATTTAATCCATCTCTGCTTAAGAGAGTAAGAATAGCGACCAGGAAGCCTGAACAGAGCTCAGAAAACCAGATTTTAGCGATTAACGCAACTTGATTAGGCCTGATGCCCTGAAAAATCACATCCCACTTTCAGGCAAGCTTCTAAGTATGAAAGGGGTGATGAGGTCACTGGAGGGGGTCTTTAAGACCAGCCTGGGAATCAGTGCTGGGACTGCGGCTTGGGAGTTCAAACTCCCCCCTCCAAGGACAGGAATGCACACAGAATGCCAAAACCCATGTGGGATTTTGTCCCCTTCTTAAAGATGCAGGACACCATTTATATTTTTCAACTTTAGCCCCGGTGCAAGAAGCTTGACATCATGTTTAGAAGTGTGTGCACTTGTTTGCAGGTGCGGTTCTTTGTGAATGTGCGTCACTCGACTGCTCGGCTGGACGTTTGTAACGCTGAATGACGTTCAGGCCGTCCTTCGTTATGAGCAGCGTGTTTTCCCAGGCTTCTGTGCTTGGGTACCTTGAGGCCTGGGTTGGCTATGAGCCTGGTGTTATCACTCAGGTAGGCAGTGTAGTGCTCCACCATTCGCTTTGTTTCTGGCTGACTTAGGTGCTCATAGGGAGAAGAAAAACTACCAGCTGCCAACATCACAGTCGGGGACTCTGAGAAAGAAAGAACGAGGGAAAGGGGGGGGGGACAATCAGAGACGCTAATCAGTGTTTTAGAGCTGACTGGGGCAAAAAAATAAAGTTTGCAGCCTTACAGTATTGTTTTAGTTCAGGTCTGTGCTTTTCTTACCGACAGTGGCAAGCTGTTTAAAGTGCAGGCAGGAGCTTGGCTGACCCAACAGGTCTAAACGATGATAGAGCAGCTTGGAGCTAGGAGCTGTGTTCAAGTTCTTCAGCTGCTTCACCGGAATCTCCGGCTGAATGTACACAATGCACAGGATGAACGACGTGTCCTGAACCTAGAGGAGGAAACAGAGAGAGGAGAAAATTAGTCTGGTAATATTCTCAACTTAAACTTAAAGTCATTTGGTATGCTAATGGAACTGGCTTGAACTAAACTCAAGTGCTCACTAACTGGTGAGAGTGGTGAAAAATGAAGCAGGAATGAGCTACATCAGGTACTGCCTGATGGTATTTAGACTGATCAATACACTGTAGTTTTTCATGGGACTGACAGAGAAATAAATCAGAAGATTGGGTGCTGTATGATCCAAACAATGCCTCAGAATTCAAAGGGAAGGAGGTACTCGCTGCACATTCTTGTGCAATCGGATGTAATGTGATGTTTATTTTTTGTGACCTGCGAGAGCTGACGGATAAAATACAGTGTCATATAGTTTATAGATTGCAACCCAGGAGCATCCAAAACTAGCAATCACTGAGAATCTACCAGCTCTCGTTTCTGTGTTTCCTGGCAGCTATCACAGCCAGAGATTTATGGGCAGCGCGCAACATAAATGTGCCCACTTTAACAACTGACTCTAAAAGGAACCCCACAAGGCTAGTCTGCTCACATGACACTTTTTTTTAATTAAATAAATGATGCAAACAGTCAAATCTACAGTAAATAGTTTTCAGAAACACCCGGAGGATTTATGATTCAAATTAGAACAAACATGAATAATAATACAATCCAAAAAGGAGCCCTCATGGACATGATTTGCACAGCAAATGAATAGAATGATGTTTGGGGGTGCAAAAAACCCCCCTTCATTTCTGTTTTCTAGTTTTTTCTGGCTCTGCAAACTTCATTTAAAATAAAATAGCGACAGCTGCCAAACTCATGGCAAGAGTGACGTGTTGGAGCTCTAGTGCCTGTGTGGGGAAAGAAAAAAACCCCCAAAATGTCAAAAGTTTTTAAAAAGCCTAAAGTGAAATGCCTAAATTAAGTGTGATATTTCTGCACTTGCCAAAAAAAAAAATCTAAATGTCAGGAGGCAAAATGACTTGTGTGAGGCATGATGTTATTGCCGTCCACTTCCCCATTTGTTCCTTTAATGTGACACTTAAGGACCGTATGGCAAAAGCAGATTCAGACAGACAGGCAGTTTCTGGGTGTGAGAGCACTCGGCTTTATTCAGACAAGCTAATTTAAGGTGGGGTGGAGGAGGTTTAGGAGCATAATTTCTATGCCGCTTTTAGACAATGGCAGTGATAAAGAGCTTTGAAAAGCGAGGGCAGAGACGGGGAGAACGTAAATGAAATCTTCAGTGATCTAACCATAATGACGGCTCACTGGCCCAGAGCAGTGACTGACTCCGCAAGCTTCCTTTTGCCTATACTTACTCTGTCCTACTGGCATCGCATTGAATATATACAGAGAGTGAAACGAAAGGGCCTGAACTATAATAAGGACTTCTTCCATATTTGGATGAAATGGCATTCAAATATATGCATGTCTTTTTGTGGTGTGTGGTTGCAGGTGTAAAAGACTGAGCTGAAAGTTCTTGGTGGAAACTAAACGTCACCAGCCACCATGTGGCATTTGTTTAGGGCCTCTTTACTGTCTATAGAGACACCTACCAGTTTCCAGGCATAGCTGACATTGTACGCATCCTTGCGGTTGTCTCTGAGACGGTTGGTGTGCCAGGACAGAGAGGAGTTAACAGGCACTTCAATGATCTGACTGCCCAAAGGGAGACTGTAAAAAACAAGTCACAATGCACACATAGTGTACTGCATGTGTATCTATCTTTAATTAATTTTTTTTTTTAATTCATGTGATTGCCTTTTCTTACCTGAGGATGTTCTGTCGAACAGCAGGGAACCCTGGGATGTTCTCATAGTGGATAATATCTGTGTGCAGGGGAGGCTCTGTCATCAGGTAGGGCCGTGTCAGTGAGGGGTGCATTAGGGTGTAACCTGAGAAATTAAACACCGGTTTGCAACATCACACTGCAGTGTACATGGAGTAGCAGGTGTTAAATGCCATATGGGATGAAAACAATGGTTAATTCCAGGGATGCAGCCTTACTGTATACAGCTGTCAATGCATGACAAACACACTTTATAAAGGGGGCACGAAAATACAAGAAAGACTGAAGTCTTTGTTTGTGACCCTGACATGAATAAACCAGTAAGGAGGTTATGATTTGTGAATACAGATGAGTCTGAAAACTTGCTTCCATATATAATGCAAATACACCATCTATAAATAAACAATATTATCAAGTGTATTGTAGTAAGGCCGCCTCCTCTAAGGCCTAACAATAGAGGAATGATGTAAGACTTTAAAGTTTGTAAAGGATCATTTCTGCTGTTTAGGAGAGTCAACATTCTTTGGCTGCTTGTCACACTGTGTAAAGCTCGTAGAGCAACCTCTACCAAAAACCAGGGTGTGGGCGGTGGAGGGACCCTACTTTTATCACCTTAAATTTCCTTGAAGAGAATTACAGCATCCAACCTTGAAAATTGCCCCAGGGGCAAACAGTACTTTGTGGTACAGTGATAAAAAGAAGCAGTAATCATTTTGGGAGAGACAATAAGCCTCCTTATATGTACTTGTATGAAAGGTCCATCGGTTTGAAAGCGGAAACCAAAATCATGGAGTTTTGTGTATTTGTGTGTATTGTTTATTTAGTGAAAAATAGCGTGTCGTATGTAATTGTAAATGTAGCTGCAAAAAGCAGCAGGTGTGGTGACAAAGAGTCCATCTACAGCTACAACTACAGTACATACAGTATATACACATTGCTATTGAATCCATTTCAGGAGCAGGCTTGTATAATTCTAATCAACACATACTGCCTCACGAGTCACTACTACATGTCCTCCATGCAAGAATCTGTACTAATCAGTTTTCAGCTCTTTAGTCCTCAAGCTTTTTGTCGGTTTCATATTTACTTAAACGTATTTACATAAACTCTAATTGGCAGCAGACGACTTGAATGCCAGCTAATAACTTTAATGGGACTCATTTGTCAGTGTTTACAAAGTTGGAGCACTAATACGCACGGCACAGTAATAAGCTGTAATTTGATGGCATATTTATTACAATAAACATTTTAGAGAAGGGAAGAAAGAGTCTCACTGAAAGGCACTGCCAATTCACACAACTGCAAAATTAACTAGCAATAATTAGCTTTAATAGGTAGAAACGTGCTGAACAGCCTTTACTTCAGCTCTCAAATTTTTACTCCACCTACATGTCACTCTTTTTAGGCTCCTCAAGGGCTTTTAAAACCCTTTCTAGTTCCTCCCTCCAATTAGGATGACACTGCCTTTGAGGTCCAGGATAAAACACCAATTAAGTGAAGTTATTGTAATTTCTGATAGATGCGGCACCCCGCTCAGTCCTCTGCATTAACTTTTTAGGTTAAATTTATACTTGCTTCCGGAAAAAATTCAGCTGTACTTCTTACTGTATTTTGGAAAGAACTGTTAGGAAACCGGAAGAACTCGGAATATTGTTGACATTCACATTCCAGACATTGTTCATTTTTATTGGCATATACACATTTACACACATTAAAAAAAAACCAACAAAAAAAAAAACAGTCAGGCTTTCATAAATGCTCATTTTTCTTCTTGTCAGGCAGACAAGATTTTCACCAAATAAACCTCAGAGTGAGTAAAGAGTACCGCTCTGTAGCAACACCATGACTGTTAATGTCATTTCTGTCCAGGCCCACAGAGCACAAAATACCTGTTATACACCACCAGTAGTTGAGTCACGACCCCCTCAGCTGAGGCCAAGATAAACTGAGACCGGACATGAGCGCTATTTGTAATGTGGCGCGGCGATGCACTGAGGCATGGCTTGACAGAGAATGAAATGTCAAAGAAATGCCAGTCCTGGCTACAAGATGCCAATTATGTCTAGACAACATAAAGACAGACAAAGCATAATTCTATTTCTAAGTGTATCAAAAACAGCAAAGTGTGCATAGAGGGCTTCTCAAAAACTAATTTCCTGATTGATGCTTGTTGGGGGGACTGTGTTTAGTATCACCTGGGACAACTGTTATTACCGCACATGCAGAAAACGAGCCGAGGAGAGATTTGAGGTTGACCACGACAAAAGTCTGGCTGTAGATAATCCTGCCAGTTCTTTTGCGATCGTGAACAGGCACACACGTGTGTGTTAAAGACTCGGGTTTCCAATGAAAAGGTTTGCACTAAGCTGATTACCACCTCTGTGTGACTGACCTTTGTTGTCAATGAGGAAGGTGTATGACGCGAGGGAGTCTTGATAGTACGTGACATCCTCCAGGATGTACGCCAGGTTCACATCCACCCCAACCACTCCCAGGAGCAGGTTACCAAAATAACACGGCCTGCTCACAGTCATGATAAACCCTGTGGAAAGAATGAGCATCTATTTAAGGTTCACTTCAGGTTTAAGTTTGTCACACTAAGTGGCATATTCAGGTTTGTCCTGTGTTAATCCTAGGTTTCATTCTCAGTTCTAGAAAAGAGTTTAATTGGCCTAAATGTGAGGATTTCCAGAATTACAGACTAACTCAATAAGATGATGATATTCATCTTTGATACATCACGATTCTGTGTATGGCTGAAGAAGAAGGGGAAAAATACTCCCAAAAAAGGCAAAAAGCGGCAATTTTGCATTAACTCACTGCGCTGTGGTATCAATTTGTAGCAACAGTGTGCACCAATTTTAATAACGCATTCCATTTTTTCCTTATTTACATAGCAAACACCACCGTTGTTGACAGAGTAGTGGCCGCTAACTGTGGTTCAGACTGGAGTTTGTTTTGGTGCAGTTAGGGCCACACAACTCACCATCTCCCATCGGGTCAGAGTAGGGCAGGCTGAAGCGAGCCAGGTCGATCATGCGATTGGGCAGGTTGATGTAAAAGCGGCCCACTGCCGTCTCCAGGTTGCTCAGCTGGTTCAGCACCATCATGCTGCCCTTCACCACCGGCATCACGGAAGCTCCACCTGACCCGGACGAGCGGTCTCGGTCGGATGCTTGGTCGACGCCATACTTCAACGAATTCTGCTCAGCGAGGTCCCTCAGGAAGGCCAGCTCCTTCAGGCTTGTAACTCCCTCTGCAGGAGGTACCAGAGACAAGAGATTGTCTCTGGGAGGTACTACAGAATATGAGCGTAGAAAAGGAGAGTAGAGTCGATGACGGAATTTGTTTGATATAATCAAGCAGGGATATTAGCAACAAATCCATAGCAGATGGCTTGGCTACAGGACTGTTGGACAGGGTATTTGTGCAAATCAAAAGAGCAGGGAGTGGTTGAAAGGGAGCTAAAAAGAGTAAACAGCTCTTCACTAAAGAGCGCATGACTCAAATTCCTATTATGAAAAGGCAACCCACTGTTCTCTCTCCCTACTAGCTGTAAGACCATTCCTTCACGGAGCAGGAGAAGAAACCACTTGTGATGAGAAGTTAAATTTCTAGAACTATTAATCTTCTGGTCCTGCAGCAAAGAGCTTGTGTCAAACGAGATCACAACAAACACTGCTATATAAATTTCCTCAAACTGATTTGGCATCAGCGGCGAGCCCTGACTTGTGATCCTGCAGCATGATCTCCATAAGCTTTTACCCGTACAGTCCCATGTATGTGCCAAGTCAAGCTGTCATCTGTCAAGCTCAGACTGTGCCAAAAATTAATCCCATATCACTTTAAGGAAACTATACAATTGAAACGTTAATGCACACTTCGCTATCTTTCCAAGCCTCATAAGGTCATTTAGAGGAGGACGGATAACTATGGCTGGCCTCGACAGCTGTGACATGGAACATTTGGCATCCGACAACCTATTGGGAAGGATAGAGCAGAGTATCCAATCGCTGAATGGATTACAGCAGAATTCCTTTTTAATGCCAAGGCTCTGCTCCTGTGATCATTACACTGAGCCTGAGACGGGAGGCAACGCAGCCACGGGTGGCAGTTTCAACCAAAGTGGATTTTGTTTTTTTAGTGACAGCGCAGGTATCGGAGAAATTCCTACACTAGTGTTTGCAATCCGAAATTCTTTCCCCCTCCGTTGTCTTTTGTTTGGTGTGACTGTTACCAACTGCCCCTAGTGGAAAACACTTCCAAAACTTTACTAAAACATACTAAAGTTTGAAGAAATTGATTTCATTTGAAATCAACAGTGCAAAAATCTTGATCCCCCTCATTTCTTTATCATTTGCTTACAAAGAGCCAGATGTTTGTGAAATATTTTTTAATAATTCCAATAGTTATCCAGGATTTCTAAAGGTCTTTGAAGTTTTTCTTTGAGTATTGCCTGCTTTTTCAGCCATTTTCAGTTCAGTCCTTGTACCTGACCCGAGGAAGTTTTTGTTAAGCTACTTCACACTGACCCATGAATCCAGAATTGTGTTTACACATAACAGGCAACTTAGCAAAGAAACTATTTTAAATTGTATCTTTAGCGACTTTGTTACTAGTAGGTTGTCACAAAAACATAATTTGTTCCCATTTCTTTAGATGAATCTATTAAAAATGCTGAAGATAACATACTTTGACAAGCATAAATTTGTTTTTGGACCAACAAGGTGATTCCCAGAGAGCTATTAGCCAAAAGCTTGGCATATATTGGCATGCTGTGTGGTGTGTCTGTAAAAAGGGAAATTGAGGAAACTGAAAAAGTGGCGAAAAAAAGATGCAGCAGGACTATAAAAACAAAACAAACAAAAAACACTATCTACAGCAGAAACAGTAACTGCAATCCAAAAAGACCTGACACAGGACCTGAGAGATCCTTCAGATGATCCATATACTGTTCACTGAAGCCTCATCAGAAATGGTCTCAGTGAAAGGGCGGGCTGTCAAGAAGCCATTTTTAAGTAAGGGAAACAGGGAGAAAAAACTGTAGCATGCCAAATTACACAAGAACTGCTCTGAAAATCAGCGGCAACAGGTCTGATGGATCCAAAGTTAAAGTTTTTGTACTGTAGAAGTCAGGAAAGAGATACAACAGTGAGTGCCATGGTTTCTGTCATGGTTTCAGGTTGAAATGCTACCTGTGGTGTTGGGGATCTTGTCAAAATTGATGGAATTATGAATACAGAAAAGTGCTGTCAGATTTTGATCCATCATGCAATGCCATCTAGAAAGCATTTGATCGGCAGTTTTTCAGCTTGATCCTAAATGCACTGCCAATGGAGGGAAAACATGGACAGAAAAAACACACAATCAACACTTTCAGTTATGGATTGGCCTCCCCAGAGGCCGGACCTCAACATTATTGAAGCAGCGTGGGATCATCTTCACAGAACGGGAAAAAAGGCAGCCAACAAGAAGAAGAGCTTTGAATGTCCTTCAATTCTGTTCCTGAAGACTACTTAAAGAAATGACAAGAAAGCTGCCAAAGAGAGTTCAGGCTGTGTTGAAGAATAAAGTGGTCATATTAAATATTGACTTTCAAGCTTGTTAGAACTGTGCAAACTCTGTTTTTGCCTTATATGCTATATTTCCATCTGTGTTTGTGCGATTCAATAAATCACTGCGCTTCTTTTACATTTTCTTAGCAGAACGTTGTAAAATGAAGGGTGGCTTAAGACTTTTGCACAGTATTGTATAATGAACTCACTGCTGGGCCTAAAAATCAGATAATGGCTATAAAATCTCGTACTGCTATGAGACTATTGGTTGGTTAGTAAAGAACAGAAATGTATCCGGGAAGTTTGTCCTCTGTTTTATATTATATTTGTGTCAGATTCTGTCAGATTACAAATTTTAAGACTACATTTTTGGATTTAGGAAAAAAAAAAATGGTAGCATCAACATGCACAGTGGAAACTTTATTCTAGCTGACAAGACAGTGTTTTGGTCAGGGTAACATACATTGTTTTGGTAACAGAGGTGGACAACACAGACACACATTGTGCACTGTAGTGCCAGGAGACTGCTGATCTCCTTGAACAATCAGCACTTCACATTTGGCACGGGATGCAGGGAATCAGATTCCCACAGCGGGCCTTTCAGCTGTGTGCAGCACCATCAGCAACAATACAAATGTTTTTTTTGAATTGAATATGCATTGCTAATAAACTCAGAGGATGAGAGATTTCTGCATCCTTTTCATCATCTCTCTTTAAAGAGCCAAGGTCTTCTGTCAGCCACACAGAGAGTGAGCAGCGGGCCCTTTGAAGTCTCACTCTCTCCTCTCTTAGATGTACCTCATTTCCATTTCCCGATGCAAAAATAATTTGTATTAATGGTGGACTAAAGCATGCACAGCAGAGGTGAGTGCATCTGTGTTGCAGAAGGGAGGCAGGAATTAGAGGAGGCAGATGGAAGGACAAGGACAAATTTAGAGAAAAGGGAAGCATGCTCATTGCACACTAACACACAGGCGAAAAACACAGAAAACAAAAAGCCTTTGAGGTTTCAAAGCGCCTCTCTCTACCCTTCAGTCCCAGCAGAGCCAAAAAGGAGTGAAACACCAGATCAAGAAGTTCAGATAACAAATACACATGTCCACATGTACGGTAAATGGACAAACCTGGATTGTCAATAGCCATTAACTGTGTTCAAAAGTTCCTTTATATTTCAATATAAAAAACACAGGTGAAAAAAAAAATAAATAGTCACCCACCATTTATGAGAGCGTACGTGAGGATCATGACTGAGTTGTTGAGGTGCCGGTTCTCCTGTCGGATCACACTGAGCGTGGCTCTCTTCACGAGCTCTGATGACTCTCGAGACGTGATACCGGACGACAGGTAAATGATCACCATGTCTGTGGCTGCACACACAAACGTGCATGCACGCGTCAGATAATATCAAACTGAGTGATGAAAACACACTAAACCAACTCGCCTTCCCCTCTGTGACTTACCGCTCTGTTTGCTGTGACCGCTGGTGTTTCGGAGCAGCTGGAAGGCCTTCTCAAAGCCAGCTGCGTGCTGCGTGGCTCCATCAGAGGCCTTGATGTTCGACACAAAGGTGCTCATCTTCCTTTTGGTCTCGCTGGTGGCTGGAGACAGCAGACTTTTGTAACACTGGTCTAGAGAGCAGGAGCGAACGGTCTCTGCCACCGACAGGATGGAGATCTGGGGAGGAGCAAAAGGCTATCAAACTAAGAATGATGTCATTAACAGTAACACATTAGCCTTTTTACTGAGCTTTACAATTGGATACAAAATATGGATACTTCTTAATGAAAAAAAGTAACTCTGTTCCCTTTCACAAACCTTGTCGTGCTCATCTATGGCATTGAGGATGACCAGTGCCGAGTCCTTGGCGATCTGAAGCTGGGTATCAGCTATAGATGCTCCGTGGTCGATCATGACCACAATGTGCTTAGACTGTGGACGCACTGCAGACACGTACACAGGCCTGCAAGAATACGTGCACAGATACAGATACAGATACACACACACACACACACACACACACACACAGAGCATATGGGCAGGTTAGACACTTGACTTGATAGATATCCATATTAAATCATAAGCATACACCCAGCTGCATAGCAGTTTCACAGTTTTAGAGGAGGTTTAACACTTTCTTCAATTCACGCTGTCATTGCAGAGTTTATAAACTGCTGCTGGAGTCTGGCACCCATATGAAAAATCATCTAAAAGTAAGGATTTTTACTTAATTCATGTGGCTGGGTTGTAGAGAAATACGATTATGGTTTGAAATCCCCCAAACAACACAAAGTGAAAGAATTGGTTTGGTCTTAAAACACTGCTTACTGCAACTCCATTCCCCCAAAAAGTTGGGATACTGTGTCAAATAAACAAAAACAGAATGTAATGCTTGCTAATCATGCAAAATCAGACACAATACATCAAAGGTTCGCCTGCACACTGTATTTCCTTGATTTGGTGAAACTTGCCATTTGAGGTGTTGCTACATGTGTAGCACATGTGTCATAAGCAGGTGGAGCTGCAGAAGGGTGCAGACTCGGGGGGGGGGGGGGTCAGTGCCTCTGTGTGTGGTCTGCCGGACAAAGCGACACTAACACGAGTGACGTACTCACAAAGCCTCATTCATACTTGAAGCAAGCCAAGCAACGTCATTTCTCCCATGGCTGCACGCCAAACTCACCGACTTAAACAGCAAAAATAAGAAGAAAAAATCCCTCAAAAAGCAAAATAATACAAAAGGGGGGGGAGAGACGGGGTCAATGTGAAATGCACACGGGAGCAAGAGAGAGCTGTCTTTCAGCAATGGAGGGGGGAAGAAAAGACAAAACCCAAAACATGTGAGGTGTGAAATTCCAGAAGCCTTTAGTGGTAAAGCGCCACATTCCTACCAATGGCATGTGTGGTTGGGGGTGTATGAGGGCAGGGTGCCATCAACATGCCCTCTAGGCCACCCCATAGCAACTGGCAGAGGAGGGAGGGGGTGGAAGAGGGCGAGGAAGATGAAGGCACAAATCAGCTGCTGTGGCCATACAAGCTTTTCCGTTAGTCTGATGACAAACTGCACATCAAGTTGTAACTACAATCTTATTTATTTACACTGAAAACAGCGGCGACTATCTTATACCTGCTGCGGTGCTCATAGTTTCCTTTACAGTGGAACTTGTGGGCAGGGAAGACTGTGAAAATGCCCTCCTCTGAGCTGAAGTACTGCCACTTTATCCCCGGGTTGGACTTCAGGTTGTCTGCCAACACTGTAACAGGAGGGGAGAGAGAGAAGGAACAAGGGAAGGGAAAAAGAATGAGAAGATAAGAACAGGAACAAAACAAACAAAGACTGAATGGGGAAGTGCGAGGAAGAAAATGTGTCGTTAAAAAGTTCGGTATACTTGGAAGCTTTTCCAGCTTGGATTTAAGCTGCAGTGGTGAGACAAACTGCATCTTTCAGGAGTGGGAGACTGAAAGCACCTACATGAGAGATCAGCCCTAAAGAAAGATAGCATATGCTCAAGCATCATTGCTCTGATGCTTCACATTTCAATACTCCCTCAACATTTTATTGTTATTATTTACCATAAAGTGTTCTTCTTCATATTGTCCTGTTGCATTACCCTTACATAGTGTGAGCTGGATCACGAGCCTGCAAAGCGCCTCGAGACACTGCATTAAAAACTGAGCATTAAAAATACATCTGGCCTGATTTGACCCAACTTAAATATAAATTGACAATACTATGTTGCATGTTTGACATGACAGACGTGTGCAGCTGCTACAACACAGGGCAACATATTTGACAATCCCAGTGCGGCACACAAGGGAGAGCACACAGGAAATCATGTCCACAGTTCAATCTGAGCCTTTGTTGCACACCATTACCTCTCTGTCTTAGAGGCCTTTTCACACCTATCAGATCTAAGCAAGCCTTCCCATTTAATGTATGACAAGGACACAAATACATAACATTTAGGCCTGGTTCCACTGTGCACACTTGTGACCAACAATTTCAAATTGATTAGTATATGGTTCATTTCTTTTACGTAAAGTCTGGTTTTTGTCTGAAATACTTGGCTGTAATTATTTTTGATAATTTGATAATATATTAGATTCTCTAATATATTATCTCAACTTCAGTGTCTGCAAATGTGTCGAAAAACTATGTCAGAAAAATGTAGTGTACTGGCCCGCTTGAGATATATAAAATGCAAATGGACACACTGCTTTGCTCCAAATCCCCATCCAGCAAGCCTCTCCACTATCAGCTGAAAACTGCAGCTCAGCTCAGCATAGACAGACAGCCACACACGCACACACGTGACCTGGCCAGTCAGTCAGCAAAATTTGCCCCTTACGTCTTGAAACATGACAGTCGAGTCGAGTGGTCAGTCCTGTTACATTTCTTTTTATACTTCTCGGATACATGCATAGTCAGTGCATTGTAATGTAAATTCTCTATGGTCGGTTCCTCGTGGTCACAAAAACAAACAAACAGCAAAAAAACCAAAGGCAGACACATGGATGTCCACACTGCCTCTCGCACTTGCCATGTGATGGCAAAATTTATGTCCCTCTGACCCAAGAAGACCCTCACAGACCTGTAAAGCATGACTAAGGCTTCAGAGGTGCTTGCCATTTATGCATCAGTCTGTCATGTTAACGCTGTGTGGATTGTGATTGACAGTTCCTTGTAAACCTCGTGAAGTTTTTAATCAGAAGTTTAATTCATAGGAAGATGTTTAATCATTCAAGAAAATGCTACATGAGGCTATTTATCTATTAGAATTGTTAGAGATAAATGATGCCTGTAGAACGGGTAAGTGTATCCAAACTTCTGCCTGGTACTGTATGTTATGTGTGCATATAAAGAATATCAGCTGATATGTTGTTAGAATATTTTTTCTCCCTTAATATCAGTATCCGCCCTGAAAAGTCCAGTATTGGTGAGACTCCAGAAATAACAGCCAAATACGACCTCTGCAGAGACCTGGAGCCGATTCGCTCAACACTAACTGATTTTTTTTTTTTTTTTTCACTGGGTCACAGAGTCAACAGTATCTTCACAGAGATCCCATCACAAAGCCAACAACTTCCTTTCCACTCGCTGCAACACAAAACGGTCTTTCACAAAAAGACAGGGGTGGGGGTGGGGTGGAGGTTAGTGAGACACAAATAGAAACATTGGGTCCTTCAGCAGGCAAAAACAGAGACAGAGAAGAAACAGAGCATAGCCATCAAAGTAGAAGTAGGCTTCATTAAAATATTACAATGCAGCTGTTAAAACAGCTTTTGATTGATTGAAATACAGGAATGCAGAGCAGCCACGGCAAATCCACTCAGTACGCCAAACCAACTGACAATACTATTATAAATGAACAGTCTTCCTACTGTACATGCATGTTAGGCAGTAGAAAAAATTAGTAATAATCCAAAAGGCAGTTTTGATTAACTGTAGCAGTTTTATTAACCACACATATTTATTTTTTTTGCAAGAAATTAAACACTGCAGTAAGACTGAGGTCTTACTGCAGTGTTTAATTTCTAACACTAATAAAAATCATTGTGGTTTTGTTAGCTGCTGCACTCTCACCAGCCGTTTTGCTGTTTCGCTGACTAATTCTTATTATTCGTAAGAGTGTTTCCATTACCTCAAATTGGATTTAAAATATCATGTTAATTATGGCTACAGTCTGTGCCAGACATGCTAACTACCAGCCATGTCAGCTGGGTCTGCATGATCCCAAAATGTGGTTCTTGGCTTGTGATCACATTAAATTAATCATTATCACCTGCTAAAGAGAACCTGTTTTAACCTCCTCCAACCTTCCAGATACATATACACATCTTTTTTAACCCCTCTAAGGGTGGGATGGTAATTGTAAGTCTAATGTTCAACTAACACTTAAATTCAAAACAAGTTCCAGAAAACAGATACATCACAGACCTGCTGTGAAACTGTCTGAGTGCCAAACATACACAGCAACCCCTGGCTACATTCACTTGGCGAAGAGCTTCTTTTTGAAGACATAGCAGGTTTGCCAATCATACATCATCCCTGCCCAGTCACTCCATCCATCTGTCTGGGCTTCACATAAACAGGAACCACTCAGTTGTGTTGACAGTGGAAGAAGGGCTTTGTATACATCTATCAGACTTTGGCACTCCATTCTGCAACAAATGTTTAGATCTTCTTAGTGGGACGAGCTAAGAAACTGGAACCAAATGACACCCATTTCCTCTAATCTTACTGATTATCAGCAAATGACCTCACTTATTAGGATCCAGATACTACAGAAATGTTAACCTACACTTCCAGTGGGGCTCCCCCAAGTATATCCTTATTCTAGCCTACTTTAAATTTATCATTTAAAGAGCTTGTACAATCTTGTCTTGTTCTTTCACGCTGTCAACAAGTGTTACATCAATGGAGCAACATGGTGTTCATCATAAACATCAATAAAAGAAACTATTCATTTTCTGCTTAAAAAAGAAAAAAAAAGTGTTGCAGCAGCAATTATGTGCTGTGTATTTGTTTTCCTTACTTAGTTTTCTTCCCAGTGAAGTTCTATGTAAGAATGTAAATGCTCAACTGGGGCATGCAATAAATGGTCTTTAACCTGCCAGTTCGCTGGTGCAAAATCTCAGTGAGGTCTGACTGCACAGTAAGATCCAACAAATCCAAAAGTCAGGAGAATTCACTGCTAGTGAGCGGTTGTGTCCAGCTTCCTGCACTTTACTCAGGCAGCACACACTACTAAACCACACAGAGACTCTCACTACTGCATATGGGTGATAAAGCAAGTTGACATTTGCTAATGGTGACAAACAATAATGTAAAACTGGTGCAACTATGAGGGTTTATTTTCGCTAAGCCAAGTGATGATACAAGAGGAAAGGTTACAGAAGATCAAAGTGACTAATTCTGATGGTTACATTGATGTGTACAGAATTTTAAACTGAACATACAGCACTAGCAGGGGTTACAGTTACATGCTGCTAATGCATTCACCTGTGAGCCACAAATATTTGTGCCAAATTTATGTGATAGTGTATCTAGTAGAGGTGGAGCTTAATGAAGTAAAATGTGGATGAAAAGTCATTAGAGTTCATTCTCTGAGGACGATGAAAGTGTGCACAAATTTAACAGGTATCCATCAAACTGGTGGTGAGATATTCCAATCTGGATAAAAATGAGGACACTACGGTAACTAAGCAATGGCCTGACCAATCCTGGACCTGTGACTCCTTGATGATAGTTAGCATCTCCATGCTGGGCATCTTCCTTGTCACGCTTTTTAATATTATGACAACATCATATCACATGCCATATTTAGTGGATGTTCAGTTTAGTTAAAGTCATATTAATGCTAAGTAAGTACAAGAATCTTTTTGTATTTGCAGAAATTTTCAGGATTCTTGTTGACTGTTATTCCCCAGCTTGTCAAAGGCAGTAGAACACCATGGCATGGTTGCAATATGAGTCAGTATGTACAGTAGCACTTCAGTTATTGGTGATGGGAAAAATATATATATATATGCATGTACAAGGGTGCACACATTTAAGGTGGATGGGTGGATGTCTCTAAACTAGACAATGGCTGAAACTTCTTAGAAGAAAGCCTATAAAAAGACAATCTAGACAGAGGGGCAAAAATGAATCTCTCCAACTTGTTGGTACTGGTATCTCCACATCCATCCACCTTCTTTTCCCTTCCTTCCAAACACAGAAAATGGAAGGCAAGAGGAGAGAAAATGGAAGAAATACAATAAACTCTTCAATCAGCCCTCACTCCTCCCTTCTTGAACTTCATTCATCATTCTCTCCCTCTCAATTATCCCTCATTCACTCACCCACCCATTCCCTCCCTCCCTCCTCCCTGTGGCCGCTTGTTTAGACTGGGCTGAGACAAATGGAAGGGAATGAATACACTGAGAATGTAGGGGTCAATGAGGGCTGAATGTGAGGGAAAGGGAGGGGAAAGGGGAGGTGGAGGGGTAACGTGAACTCACCGTGACTGATTTATAAGGAAAATAAAACCCAGCCGATAGTGATGTGTTATGAATGGCAGTCACTGAATCGTTTACAGAAAAAGTAGCAGGGTGGGATATTTTGGGGAACAATTGGACGGAAGCAGCAATGGGATGACAGAGGAAGGAATAATGAGAGAGTTTTCACAAAGATGGGTGACAAATATGGTGAGATGGAGGACGACAGTGTTAAGTTTGACTCAGATACGGGGAAGTTAAGAAATACATCAGGAATCCTTTCGGAACTTTGCAGCAAAAATTAGATTAAAATTTTAATTTATTGAGACAAATCTAAGAAGCTTGGAGCAGTGATTATTATTACTACTACACATTCCACATGGTAGTGGCTGCACAATGAGGGGTTAACACATTCGCCTAACAAGTAAAAGATCCCTGGTTCGATCTCGGAAGGACAGAAAAATCCTTTTGGGGTTGCGTAAGGAGAAGGTACACCTTCCGAATAAGGGGGCAAACAAAAGTAGCTTCTACACATTCCACATGATAAATTAAATGCATTCCTTTAGAGCAGTGTGCTTTTTATTGAAAGCTGAAATGTTACTTCTCTTGGTAAAATGGTTAAGAAATGGATTAATATTATGCAGGACTGGTGAACATTTCATTGCACAGCAACATTTTTCCCCAATTTGACCATTTTAAAAAGGGGCTTTAAAAACTAACAATCTCAAAAATGATACAGGGATTGGCGGTAATTTGCTTTAAGCCCTGAAAAATGCAACTGCAGATCACTGGATAGAGCTGGAAGTGCTTTAACAAAGTGTGTGTGACTAAAACTGGAAAGTTAATAGACATCAGGAAAGAGGTTTAATATTCTGGGAAATAGAGGCCGGCCCATGTTGATGCATACATTTCTTCTCTGGAAACCAAGGGAGCACAGTGCTAACCAAGCTAGTCAGCAGA